>OV651831.1:9875835-10055835 GCA_927349885.1 Psylliodes chrysocephalus
TAATTATTAGTTACAGGGTAAGTCATAAATTACTGAAAATTTAATTTTAATTTTTTACTTCATCAAAAAATGAATATCACGTTAAAATACCTGTGGTTTAAATAATCAGAATTAGTGACTATTGCATTCTATACAGGGTAAGTCAAGAAGATGGTATATTTTCTGTTTTAATAAAATTTTACCTACTTTGTATTGATGTTCATTATATTTGATAAGTGTAAATGGTAAAGAGGTTTATGCTAAGAAAAAATGCAATCTGGGGATTAAAGTACAGTTTTAGAGGGTTAAAAATCTACAGCTTTTGTGGAAGTCACATTTTGACGTAACCTTAAGTTCGTTCGAATTTTTTTTTCGTTTTTTTTTCCAAAAATAATTTTTTTTAATAAAATTTCATGAAAATATACTTAGGTACATGTATCTTAAATAGGCAAAAAAAAATCCAAAAAATTCTACGTCAAGAAATTATCGTACAAATTTTTTTAGGTAGTCATTTTTTTCATTTTGACATGTATTTTTTGATAAAATAAAAAAAATATAGTCACAATAAAAAAATATGCTCAAAAATAAATAAAAACAATGGTAACAATGAATTATTGATATAATTTGTTTCAAATAAAAAAAAATATATTGCATCATTCAATTATATGAAGAAAAAAGAAACTGTTCTTAATTTCCTGAACAGAAATCTTATTTTTGTATACAGGGTGAGGACTTTTATTAACTTGAACCAATTGGCAAGAGTTATAGGATAAAATATTTTAATAAAATGCAAAAACAGGTCGATTAAGTTTTTTTTGAGGGCTTTTCTTTTAAGTGTTTTTTAAATGGGATGATACTACTTGTGGCACCTTGTTTGAAAGCTCTTTTAAAAAGAAAATTGGCCATCCAATTTTTTTTAAAGGGGCAAAAAAAATGTTTAATATGACTGGAAAGACCACAAAAAACCCAATCGGTCTGTTTTTGCGTTTTATCCGAATATTTTATCCTGCGGTTCTAGAGAATCAGTTCAAAGTCCTCACCCTGTATACAAAAATAAAAATCTGGTATGAAAATAAAAAACCAAAGAATTTCTTTAAAAAAAGTGTTTTGGACAGACAAAAATTAATATCTCGAAAAATTTTGCATTTTTTTATTTAAAAATGATGTAATTTCAGCAAATTTCATCAAAATTAAATTATTTTTGGAAAATGGAAAAATAATAAACGAAAAATAAAAAACCTTTAGAAAAGCTGTAGATTTTTGCTTGATCTACAACTGTTACATTATAAATCTTGGTTTGTCATTTTTCATGCCATTTTAACCATCTATAACTTTATTCCAAATACCCAGGTTGCATTTATTTTTTTTTATTATAAGCCCCACTCTACCATTTATTTACACTTATCAAAGTGCTGTTAACATTTTTTTCTCAAAATTTAATTTGATTAAACCAATAACACAAGTTGAATATTATTATTATTTACAGGGAGAGTCAAATTAATGACAACTGATTTTTAATTTTTATTTTAGCATGAGAATAATCTCCAAATTAAAATAGCCTTAGATTAAATAATCAAAATTAGGTATTATGTATTGTGCATTCTATACAGGGTAAGTCAAAACCCTGGAAGACCTTGAATACTGTTTTTAATAAAATTTTACCTGATATATACTGTATATTAATAGTAGGCATTAAACCATCTTCAGTATAATATAAAAAAATATGACTAATTACAAGGTGAGTCATAAATTACTGAAAATTTTACTTTAGCATGAGAGTATTAATATTTCGCTGAAATAGCCTTAAACATTTAAAATTAGAGACCATTACATTCTGTGCAGGGTGAGTAAAAAAGTTGTTAGACCCTATATTATGATGTTTTTAATTTGTTTTACCTATTATATATAGGATAACTCAGATATATTTTCTTTTATTAATGGAACAAGAAAAAAGATTTTTCCATGTCTCCCTTATATTTAAAAATTTTCTTCGACTATGTTGCCTAATTTTTAAACATTTATTATACTTTTCACACAGTAGGTAGTGTGAAAAGTGGCGACCTATTAATTGTCATATATTTTTGTCGACCTCTTTAGCAATATTATCCATGGGACCATTTAAATCCTATGACTGGTTTTTGAGAAACTTAAGAAATACCACTTATTTAATAACAGTTGTTTTAATAGAAAGCTAATCGGTTATAATTTTTGTACCAATAAAAAGTCACATCTTAAATGAATATTTTCCTTTATAAACAAAACTGTCACAAGTCAGTCGTGCTTAGGTTTGCATATTTTGCGAAAGAAAGGCACAAGTCAAAATATTTAAAATTTAATTATTTTATGAAAACTCCAACTTTATTATAGCATTTTGCTTGTAATATTTACAATAAAAGTTTAATGAGCTCTCCTGAAAACTTAATTTGTTGAAATATGACCCTTTTAAATTAAGATGTTTTATTATTTAAGTAACTCAATTGTAAAAAAGTTTTTGTTACTTCAATAACAATTTTTAAATAATTCTATTAATTGTTGTTTTTAATTTTCAGCTAATTTCCGTAAAAATTTTAAATCGTCGAAAAATTTTCGAGTTAATCGGTACACGATATGACGGGTCTGAGTTCATGTTCTTTTCACTTTTGACAATAAAGACGTTTGGTCTTGGAATGTATGTTCTTTATGTAAATGTAAAACTTTTACATTAAAGCATCTTGGGACGTACTCTTTAGGATCAAATGGACAAGGCTGCAAATATACCAGCCGGCGATATGTTTACGTATCAACGGGTGGATATAGAATTGATCATGATACGAAGATCACTAATGTCGTCGGTAATAGAAGATTTTCCGGGAAGCGTGTCAATCGGGATAATTTACTGGAAAGAATGGATATTATAGAAAAACAGAACAAATAATGGAAAGTGAAATCTTCAAATGGTGAGTTTTTTGATTTAAATTAAACTTTTTCTGTAAACAAATTATTACATCAAACCCTTGCTTCAAAAGTGACACAAATCAAAATTAATATCTTCTGGTTTAATACCATAAATGTGCTTAGTAAACGACCCTACATCAAAACTTTAGATGAGCCAATTTTAAGCTAAGCTAAAACAATTTTGAAGGTTGGTGTAGAGTTCTTTACTAATCAGATTCATGGTTTTAACTCAAAAAAATATTGTGAATTTTGAGTTGTGTCATTTTTAAAATAAAGGTGTAACTTATGTTAATACTTTATGATTCATTTTTTAAATTTCCGTTGATTTTTTTTTGTATTTTATTTTAGGTGGAATAAGAGGCTTTAAAAGAGAGGGTTACATTGTACAATAGGGCTGATATACGTATAATAAATATTTTTAATATCCATGGTATTTAGAAATTCTGTGCTACTCCAAAATTGCTTTTTTTCTTGCAAAACACTTGAATTTTAACGTTCTATATTTTTTTTATTGATATTCATTTTGTGTGTCTTAAAAAAATCGTATAAATAAATTTAATAATAACAGTTTGTGCAACAAGAGGGGATATGATGGCAATATCGCATGAAGACGAAGTTTAGGCACAACGCCGTAGAATATAAAGAATAATATAAGATAAAATGAATTTTTACACACTGTATATCAACTTCTAACGTGCTGGTAATTTAATAATTTTTGCAGGATTGTTAGACACAATTTTATGACAAAACAATCTGTTAAGGTAAAAAAATAAGGCAACTCTTAATGTTTTTGCAATATGATGATGGTAATTTTATAATGAACAGCTCCAAAGCAGCCATAATACTAATATGTATAAAGAATATTAGGTACTATTTACCTACTGTTTACTATATTTCTTTCAATTCCATAACAAACAATACGTATTTCAATCTTCTTTAATAATCTCACTATAATACGGCAGCTGTTTTCGTTACATGCACAGCTTTTATGCGTTTGGTAAGGTATATTTATGAAAAACATAGGTTTAGATAAAATTTCGCGAAACACCTTGTATTTTTTAACACTTCGTGTAGTGGTATTATAAGTTTAAATGAATTATCACCTAGAAGGCCTATAATTTTGACGCTTTTAGAAACCTTCGATGTTATCTTTAATTTACCTGCTTGGTTGACTTGTAAAACATGCAAATTATTTTTTAATTTTTTATTTAGAAAATTGTTGGCTGAATTATTATTAAATAGGAATTTTTTTACTTAATATAAATTTTTCCATCGCTTATTTAAATCATTTCAGCTGAATAAGAATGTACCTTATTGTTTCTAAAAATATCATGATTTATAGCCATCAACTCATTGGCAATTCGTTTCCAGCACACCCAAACAACAATATGTAGACGCCATAAACCTCCAATTTTAACATTATAAATGACTCATGTCATACAATAAAACTACCAATTGCTTTTCTCCTACCTTTTAATGTTTTGTCAATTCTTTCATCACATGCAAATAATATTCTAAGTATGTATTTAGGGGCCATTCAGCATTTCCGTACTCGTACAAAACAATAGATCATATCTTTGTATTACTTTTAAATAATTCTCTATCTCTTGGTAATCTACAATTGTCTAGATATAAAAATAAATTAATTTATTGTCGATTCATATTATAATGAGTATTTCAAATCAATTATTCATGTGCAACTAAAGACACGACTACCAACATGTTTATGTAGAGGAAATAGTAGTTTGCAAATATTTTAATAGAATTTTATTGTGGTACTGCTACTCCTACTGCAAATTTTTATCAGTTAAAATTTAAATTACTAATCTTTTTAAAGTATGATATGTATCTAAATACTGATACTGCGACTTAAGGTCCTACTTCCTCATAAATATATTTCTATTAGCTTCTATTATTCGATTAAACAACACTTACATGGACATGTTAAAATGTTCAAAAAAGTTCAAAAAGACATTAGTAATGATTTATTTTCCCTTTCTTGTCTATATAAGATTGTTACAGTTTCTTTCCATCAATTTTAATATAACAAATTTACTATTATGTATTATTTTTAATTTCTAAAGATTGTGCCATTTTAAGGACATCTCTCTCTGTACCACACTTATACAATATATTGACCATTCAAAGTTTTTATATAATTGTTTAGCCACTTTATTTCATAGGAGATTATGAACTTAGTTGCCATCTAGTAACTAATGGTGTATCAATTGCTACTAGCGATAAAACAAAAATTATTTGATTAAATAATATAAGACATGTTTCCAAAAAAGTTTCAGCATAATTTGTTAATAAAAATGGACAATATGTATAATAATTTAAAGTAGACAATTTGTGAATCCTGGCACATTTAGAATAACGTATTTGGCAATCATTCCAGTCTCTACTTTTATTAGTCACGTCTTGTAAAATGTTTGGTAGGTACTTTATTAATATTCATGATGAAAAATATACCGTGAATAAATGTTTTAATATTTGAAGATTTGAATTTTAGTCTCGAACAAATTTATTGTTTGTTCTATTGGCGTTGAATTCTGATTACTTCTTATTATTTGCTATCACATTCTGATAAAATTAAAACGTGTTAAACAAGGAACTAACAATTATTTTTAATTTTTTTGTTGTAGTTCTTGGGTTTTTAGGTATTTATAGATTATCTACAAACACCTAAAAACCCAAGATCTACAAGAAAAAAAAAACAATAAATTAAGGTGTAAGAATTTAGAAAAGAAGGCAGAGATTTCCTTTTGTAAAGTGCCATTATTTTTATTAGTATATTTACAATTTTTCCTAATAGTTATATATTTTACTAGTTTATTTTTAGTTCTTTTACTTGTTAACTACATTCGTTAGAAACAATCACAGTTACATAAAAATAGATATAAATAAAGAAATTAATGCACTTTGTTAGCAACAAACTTAAAATATGAATTTATCACTATCACAAAACGAAAATATTAAACAAAATTCTTCAGTATGTGTGTGACACCAAGAAAAATGGCTAGTGATGAAACGAGATATGAAATAATCATTTCTATATCGTCTATGTGAAGAAGTTTATACTTAGTAAAGACTGTAATACATATTTAAATTTTAAGGAGTTAAATTAAATTCAAACAATTCTTTTTAGAATTATATATTACAAAATAGTGGGCATATGAGTTTAAATATAAATTATTTCATAAATGTATGCAACTAGGTGAAGATTGAACGAAGTAAAGTAGCAATTTATTTAAATTTTAAAGCAGATGAAAGTTCTCCAAGAACGGTCCTGTTTTTAACTATTACTTTGTAAATATAGTTCCAAGAAAAAAATAACTAACCTCTAAGGAAGAAACTGAAAACCTTTCAGAATCATCCAAAGAAATTTACCAGGCCTTTATTGATGAATAATTATTCCGGTTGTCGGCTCCACAATATCGCCTAAAACCGTGTAATATTCAGTTCAGAGAATAGACAGACAACAAGAGAATCAAAATACCAGAGGCCATTTTATATCAGCGGATGGAACAATGCGGATGTAATTGTAAAAATTGTTTGAAGCAATTTATCCGCGATGCTACTTTTCACCAGATGAAGTAGTAGATTAAGTAATTAATTTGTACAATACTACGAATACAATGCAGGTAACAACAGATTTACTCCAGGGAAATGAAACAACTTGTGTTCGTTCGGTGCTTTGTTTTATTTTGTTTTGTGTTATCGCGATTTATACTTATTGCTTCTATCAGATACGAAACGGAAAATTTTATTAACGAAATATTATATTACGGAATTAGGATTCTTAATTACTAAAGTGATATAATTTTCCAGTGATGCATGGCAAAAATGTTTCTAAATTGGATCAAAGCCAGTATATTGTTTGTTATTTTATACAAAGAATTACATATTCACAATCTTATCTAATAATAATAGTTACTATAATATACTTATCATACAGAAAGTAATAGAAAGTAGAAAAAGAGAGAGATATGTGATCTATTTAGAGGTTTTTAGTGTTAATAATTATTGTTATTGTATACAATCCTTAACTTGTGTATGTTTTGTGTGTTCCTGTGTTCGATTTTGTCATTTAATTTAATCATTATTGTTATTAGTTTATTAGATATATGTAATTATTATTAATAATAATAATATTAATAATAATAATAATAATAATAATAATTAATAATAATAATAATAATAATAATAATAATAATAGTAATAATAAATACGTTTATTACTCAATAGTATTATATAAACATAACAACCCACCATAGCTGGAGCACCATCGGTTGTCAAGCCTACCATTTTCGATATTGGAATTTTCTCGGAAGAAATAATATTTTTTAAATGAGAAAACAACTCCTGTCCAGTAGTGTGTCCTTTCAGTGGAATAAACTTCAAAAGATCTTCTTTAATCGTAAAATCACTAAAAACCATCCTGACGAACACGACCATCTGGGCAGTGTCAACGACATCGGTTGATTCATCCAGTTGAAGTGAAAAATAAAGTCAGTTCTTAACTGTAAAAAAATATCATTGCTCATTACTTCTACACGTCTCATCACTGTATTAGCAGAAAGTTGCATAGATTTTATAGCTGAAACTATCTCGTCTTTATTTCTAAAGTTGGCAAATAACGAATCAGCAGCTTCTAAAAACGCCTGTTTTATCATTTCACCGTCTTCATAAGGTTTCCTTTTTTGTGCAATTATATGGGACACACGGTACGATGCTTCAGTTGCACCCTTATTTTTGTCGACTGTTCTTAAAAATATTGATTGTTGTCCAATTAACTGCTTTTTTAACTGTTTCAGTTTCTCCTTTCTGGCGGCAGAATGTAGTGGGAATGATTTTTTAAAATTAGAATGTACAGTTTTATGATGTCTCTCAATATTTCCTTTTTTAGCAACGGAGACCGAAGTATTACATAACAAACACACATAGTTATCTTTAACTTCTGTAAAAAAGTTTTGTTCTTTCCATTCCGAATGAAAGTGGTATGTCTTTACCTTGTTACAACTGCTTGTCATAATATTATTTTTTGTTGCTCTCTACTAACCTAACCGCTGGACGTTGGTTACGCGTTCAGTTTTAAACTAAGCGCAATGTCGCCGCGCCGTGCGTATTTATCCCGTTCAAAGCAATCCTGATCGTTCTCGAACACTAACGCGCTGGTCCGGCTGGTCGGTTCTAGCCGATTCTAGCTTGATGGCGTCAGCGGCAGATGGCTCACCGCAACGTTGCCGCTGTTTATGTTTAATATTATGATTTTTTTGTGGAAATTTCGGAAGCTTCTCTGATTTTTGCAGTTTGTATTTTTTAAATTAAAATCGTTGTGAGAACTACCAGGTTGGGGACCACTGACGTAGAGTCTTATTGTATTACAAGGTTTTGTAATAAATTCACTGAAATTATTTAATTAGTTTTTATTTATTTCTTCTTTGTAAATTTTCAGCAAACTAATTTATCAATTAATTTCAATTTCTCTAACCCTAAATTCATTAACCCATTAAACAAATGAATAGCCGTTATATTTCAAATAAAGTGCACTACATATTTATATTTGTCAGGTCAAGCTGACTCCTACGAAACGAGGTAGGAAATAATTGCCAACATTAACACCAAATGCCACTACCGTTTTCGCATAAACTCTCCTACCTTTTGTCTATATTTTAAGTAAACTTTTAAACGGAGTATAAATGGGCACCGCGGGAGGTTCCACGTGGGTCGCCTAACCCCGGAGACCACACCTTTACGCCAACTCCCGAAAGTATATCTACCAACACTCGGTGGGATGCATACCGGGTGACCCAGGGGTAAGGTGCACCTCGTCTTTTTTTTTTAGATCTATAAAAAATGATTAAATTGTTAGTTTACTGTCTCGCCAATAAAATAAACTTGGTATTAACTTTTTTATAATTTCTAATTCTGAATTTATTGGACACATATACGCAAACTTTTAATGCTTTGCGATTTTCTAACTGTGAGTGTGAGAATTTTTATATTTTTTTTACTAAAAATATTGATAAAAGATTATCTTTTTTTTTATATATACTTTTTTAACTTGAGTATAGTGACAGCTGACATCAATTATTTATTCTACTTAAGCCAATTTTGGATTTCAGGAAAATCATTCTCCACCAGGTCTTTAATATTTTGATATAGAAAACAGCTGTATCCTCTGCAAAGTCCAAAATCTTACCTAATTATTTAATTGAAAATAGATCATTAATTAATAAATTAAAAAGGAGTGGGCTTAGAATAGTATCTTGGGGAACTCCATATCTTATCGGTAAGAAATTACTATATGTATTACTCATTATAACCATTTGTGTTCTTCCATTTAAATAGGTTTTAAGTAGGTTTAGAGGAATATTTCTTAAACCATAGTTCTCTAGAGCATCAACAAGCAAAGAATGACTGACGGTGTCTACGTCAAACAAATTTTGACTAATTCTAAAAAATCTTTTCAATAAAGAATGAGACACAATGTTAAAACTGATTCTCCCTGTAGAACATACCTGTTTCGTACCTTTAACCGAGCCGACTATTAACAAATTGATAGGCCATGACCATTTCCCATTACCCCTCTTTGGTATTCCATTAAATCGTTAATTATTCGGCACATTCGTATTCACACTATCTCTTAGTCGAGATATAGAGATTTAAGACCCGAACGGTATTGCAATTTTGTTTTAGGTAGGTCGTAAACTGTCTTCACTTTATCTGAAATGAGTTTTGACAATCGACTGGGTATGAAAATTACCACACATGGAGAATTAAAGTGTGTTTAAATGAAATTTATGAACACATAAATATGAAAAACTACTCATATAGTTTTTCATATACAGCAGGAACACATTAACTATGTACTGATAATAGTATAACATAAATTCTTTTTTTTATCTGTCTGTTTGCCCAAAATATTTTTTGTTTAGAATGAAATAAAATTTTAAATGGTAAACAAATAATAAGACAAAAAGTTACGTTGGAACGAAATTTTAGGGGTTGCGTTTTCCAACCCTTACAACCATGGAGTAAACCAAATAAATTACTGGCTAAGTGTCTTTTTGGTAGTAGAAAATGTCAGGTTAATTTCAATATTGTAACTTGTTTAGTGCTTGTGAAAAAAATTGTTTAACAAATTTTATGTACCCCCTTTAAGGGATACTCCAATGAAGTTTCTTTATATGAAAGATTCTATCTTTTTTTCGATGAGGAATCACCCCCTTAAATGTTTTATACTTATTTAGTTACACCCTGTATATTAATAATTACTTATTTAATGTTTGTACCTCTTCTGAAAGGTCTTTAGTTATGAAAACATATTTAAATCCTTAATCCCTAAGACGGATAAAACTTCATGTCCCTTAGTCCCTTAGTAGTCATGGCAGAGTTCGGACTATTCACTAATCCCTAAGTTGTTAAAATTTAGGTAAAATTTTAATTTGTGGCAGAATTTGGATGCACCTTCCGAAACATTTAATCAACAAATGTTTAAGATTGTTAAACAGCACAAAGTAATTATAATGGAATTCGTCCATCTGTAGACTCATTTGTTTTATTTAATTTGAAACGCTCATCAGTTAAATATTTTATGTGTTTTTTGGATTTTCCAAAAATCTATCAGAAATTCTATACCTATACTATTCCACCATAAGTTTTTACAAAAAGTAAATACAATGTTTCGTAAACTATTTTCTCTTCTTCCAGCTTTATCAAACAGCAACTAATTTTATACTTAGTTTGTACTCTAAAACTAACAATTTTCAAAATTTCACTGACAAATATTAATTGGTATTATTTAAACTATTTTTATTAATTATATTTTAATTCTCTTTCCACAAATAAACGCATTATAAGTCCCTACTTTTCTTATATTATGCAAAACACTTATTTAATTTTTTCAAAGATTTAAAAAAGTCCTCAGTTTTAATTATTTTCATCTAAATTCTTACTGAAACAATCTAAAAGAAAAGTATCACTAGAATTTAGATTTTTTCTTTAAATATCTACGAAAATTACAAAAAATATTTGTTACACTGAACGTATTCATGACTTTGTGCTTTTCCCGGAAATCCTCGCGTCAGGCGTAATTTATTTCTTATTTAAATATAAACGTTAGAACAAAGAAGAATCGGCATTAGCGAGAGTTTTTTGAACATTACTAGCAGAAAGCGAATAACAACAGAAGGCACGGTTTGCAGAAAACGTTTTTATCATGCAAAACTCCAAAAGAACAATAAACGTTTTCGAGTAATGAGTTTGTAAATGACTTCGGAAGCTATATTTTCCCGAAATAAAGGGAAATATCTGCTGAAAGTAGAGCAATTAGAGCATAAGAGGGACGTATATAATACAGCCTAAAGTGGATTGAATTAGCGCGTTTTGTGGGTATCAAGATTTATACCGAGGAAGCCCGACAAATAATTAAGAAGAAATCTAATAAGAGAATCAAGTCCGGTTAGAGAATGAGATCATTTCAGACCAGCAGTTTCGGAAACAAAGGGAATATGCCGATTTTTCATTTAACTAATGTCTGAATCGTCGGCGTTTTTAGGCACTAACTTAATAAATTGTTCATGAAACGCATAACGGCTTAATAAAAGGATTTTATACAGCTTCAGGGTTTATTACTGTAATTATGCCTAGACTGACAAACTTTTGAAATGAAATTGCTTCTTGTACTATTTATGGAAATTAACTAAAATAATGCAGTTGTAGACAAAAACATTACTTCCTGTTTAAGAAAGGAAATCTGCAATGTTCTCAAAGAAGGTGAAACTGTTGCCACTGGAGACATTTGAATACTAAATATTCTACATATTTAATATCTCCAAAGAAAATATGTAAATCAGATTTTTTGATATTGTTAAGGTAATTGTAAAGAAAAGAATTCAACATTTCAGGGCAACATTCTGGTGATTTTTACTTTCCTATCGTTAGGATACGTTAGGAAGAGTGTATATTTTAGGTAGCTAAAAGGATCTAAGTCTATTTACGTTGTAAAGTAATAGAAATAAGGTACAAAAGACAAAACAAAATATGTCTACATATTTTTTAATTTTTCCAGGAACAAATCTCCTAAAAAGATCGTCGATTTGGATTCTAAAAATCCTTATTGATATGTCTTAAAATTTTTCAGTGCCATTCTTTAAAAATGTGTAATATCGACTTAATATTTTTTAAGCACCGACCACAGAATTATAACGTATAAATTGATCATTTATTTTCCTATATTTTTCCCATCTGCCTATTAATTTGTGGAAAAACGGTTTCAATCGTTACTTATCCAAAATATATGTAACTAATTGCTCTAAACACTAGGAAAAGTTTTTTTTACATACAGGTATGATTTATTCATTAATATAAAACATACTTGGAAACCTAATACTAATTTCCCTAATTCCTTTGTCTCTTTGTAGCTGGCGATTGTAAATCTTCTATCCAAGCAGATCTGAACTGACAGGTTCCATAAAAAAGTCTCCAACTCTCCATCTTATACGAGACATTCTCGGTATATACTCTAAATTCGGTCTCTTCAACTGAATTTGATGAGGACGCCTCAAAAAAACATAAAATTTCGTTTGTCCTGCTATCAAAACTGATTTATTTTTTCAGACATGTCGGTGTCGTGGCCTTATTTGGAAGTGTTTCTTTGTAGCAAATGGGCATACCTTTTTAAGCACGTGTTTTTATGGCTTTCAGAATTTTGGCAATTATCAAGTTTGGTCGAATTTCAAATTGGCAAGGAAAATTATTTAATATTGACTGAGTGCCATTTGACAAAAATTATAGAGAGAGAAGTCGCAAAATGTGGATTTCTCTTTGCTTATTTATTTAGAGAAATATTTGAGATAATGTTTCTTTAATTTTAAAACAGAGAGTAATAATGAATATTTATTATTATGTAATGCATGTATGTCTAAATTTAATAGTGGTATTTTAATTTTTTTAATTGTAATTTTAACATACTTAACTCTTTATTGTGTATATTATTAATATCTATATTTCATTTATATGATTTAATAGATATGTTACCAAATCATCTGATATTAAAAAAATATTGGAACTTAACAATTTTTTAATCAGTTTATGTAAACATAAATGTCATAGTGGGCAAAGTTGGCCAAAAATAAACACTAAATCAAATTAAAACCTGGTCAAAATGTATTTAAATTCCCTTTACTTTCTAAAATAACATATGTCACCCATAAAAAAACACACCCAAATATTTTATTCCAAGCCACATATTTTTTTAGGTCCTTTCACTTATGGTTGAATGTAATAGCTGAGTGTTAATAGTTTACCCTAGACAGATAGACGCAGACGGGTAGGTAGTGGGATTTGGGATGAGTACAATGAAGATATTAAAGCGGCTATTTATTTTAACATCTGTAGCATGACTCTCGTTTTCTATATGGCTGTGAGAATTTATTTTATTAAACAAGCAATATCCGTAACTAATATTGAAAAAGCTGGGTAATTAATGGACAGCTTAATTATACAAATGTGTGATAATTGAAAAACCAATTTGTTAATATCAAATAAATTGAATTAATACCAATTTAACAAAAATAATGCTCTTGGTTGTGACATAAGTTATGGACTGTTAAGAATGTTAGGAATGTTGACGTTAGAAATAATTGGAATTCCTAAAATTGTCACATAAGAAATTCATGTGCGGATTTTAAGAAAATTGTTATTAAAGTAGTTAGGATGGACCAAAAATTCTGAAAGTCAACAGGTTTCTAAGTTAGAAGTAATTATTCAAAAAAATCAAAACTGCAAGTCAATCAGAACTTTCATTATAGAGTTATCGTGCCGGCATACATACACACAGACGACTAGACGAATTTTTTTGCATAGACCCATAGGAAGGGCCTCAGTAATATTAATTTTTAATTATTAATAATTTCATTCTTGACTAATAATTTTTTGGAGTGGTCATACTAAAATTTAGTGAAAATTCAGATACAAGGGTATCAATATTTATTTTTTTTTGCTTTGAACAATCCTGCCATAAAAACTGTCTTATCATGCATTTTCAAATAAACTATAACAGACAGAAGCAAGGACAGTCAGTTTAGAAAAAAAAAAAGGTTTTACACAAGAATATAATTTCTTAAATAAGTAGAATGGCTTAAATAACGAAAAACTTCCAATAAGGCACTAGTAAAAGGGGAAACGCAATTCCTAACTCTAACCATAAAGCCACCCACTGCCCTAACAAAAGATTTTTAAAAGCAGGAATTTTTATATTTAAAGCCTTAACTTTTTATCTACAATAATGTTATTTATATTTGTTATACATAATTTATTTATTCAATAGAAACTTTGAACAAATGTTTAGTAAATTTTAAGAAAAAATACTTAATAATTATATTTATTATATTTTAATTTAATTTAATTCTACTTAAAATATAATTTACGTCTCAATATATGGATTTGCGGTTAGTTTATTTCAATCAACTACTATTTTTAGAATTAATTTAATTACGAAAGAAACAATAATATTAAATTTATTCATCTTTTATTACCACCGGGCATTGCGTAGCTTGTCTCTGAAAAACGTGAACGTATTTTAAACCATTTTTAATTGATTCTGAAGAGATTTATGGCTATGCCTTCTAAAAATTTTGTAGTAGTTGAATTTATGTATATGTAGTTATGTAGTAATATTTTATAGTTACTTTTTGATTTTAAATTAATAGACTAATTCGATTCATTTATGTATTATTAGTGGGAATAGATATATTTTGTTTTTAATTTTCATCCAAATAATATAATCATTATCATTATTTTGACTAATATTAATGTATTTTCACGAAATGATATAAAAGCAACAAATTCGTTTGATTCATTTAATTTTTAAATAAAATCTTTGTTTCTGTTAGTTAAATTATTAAGTGATCGTTTAGATTACAAATTTTTATAAATAAAAATAAAAAAAAAGGTTAAAGGTTACTATTTTTATAAATAAAATTGCAGTGGGTATAAACAAAGTATCCATTTAATTTAATGATAGTTTCGGTTTAAAGTTATTATTTATTAATGTTTAAAAAAATACATTATTTTATTATTGAATGATTAAATTGGTTGCTATAGGGATACTAAATGGCCATATTTGAACTTGATCATATTATTTTCGATTTACGTCTCAAAATTATACTACACAATCTAGACGTTTATCTCTTGATATAAAAGTTTTATTTTCTCGAATAAATAATTATATAACTAACACTGTTAGGGTTTCTTTTGAATTGTTAAAAAAAAAATATGGATAAAAAGTTTTTAGTTGGTAACTAATTTCCATTTTTTAGGTTTGTGTCAAATCCCAAAATGCAACAAATGTAAAAAGCCACAATATACTTTTTCTACGAACACAATTACTAAAACACATTTTTTGCGTCATAACTTTTCAGAAATGAACGTAATTTTTGGTATCTTGATATATCTATAGTTTGCTTCATTGACAATATAGTTTTAAGATTTAAAAGACTTCGAAGAAATCCAAAATATGCCATTAAAATAGTTTTTGAAAGGGAATTTACCATATTTTGTTATGTACATATATGTATCTGTAACGTGCAGAGGGTGGGTTACCATGGCACTTAGGCTTTACTAGGCCCATTGTGCATCCTCCTAAGATGAGCTAGCCTACAGATTTAATGTAGTTAACAACGTGCTTCTCTTATATCGGCTGTTATGTACATATATTCATTATATTCATATTATTATATAATAATATATATTATAGTAATGCTCACATTTTTAACTAAAAAATTCTGATTTTTATCTGACATGCACCCTAAGCACAAATATGTTTACATCATTATATTCAGCATTCGACATGCTTAAAATAATCTGTCAGATTATCTTCGGTCCATATTCAAATGAAGAGGTTAATAGTAGTCTTGTATTTATGAGATGTCTGATTAAAAATTAAATACACTATCAAAACCTTAAATGAATTTTGGTATATTATTAAAAATAAACGAACCTTCTGTTAAGAACTAAATAAATTGAACTATATATAGCTTGTTTTTTTGTTGAATATTTCTGAAATCACCCTAGATATTTTGGTTTTTAAAAAGTCCTTAGATTAGGCTTCGAAATATATAGGGTGGATTCTAAATTAATACTTTTTTACCTGTGAATAAAAGTCATTAAACAACTTTTTCCAAAAAAACTCAAAAATTTATTACTATAATTAATTTCTAAATGTATCTATTACGGTCCAATATAACTGTAAGACATTCGTAGAAAAATTTTGATTACATTCAGGCGCTGTAAGAAAATTTAACTCTGCTGATGAAATGTTCAAGTTCAAGGTGAAACAGATGCAATTTATTTTCCCGCAATTGTCTAGAATTTTCTCTGACTAATGCACTAATCTACCAACAAGTCCCTGACAACATTATTATTGAAAATGTGTTCTTCTAAATGCAACTAATTTAATTTATACCATACTGAACAAACACTTTAAAACTACTAAGTGAAATGATATAACTGCATTATAATATTCAAGAGTCATATTAGTAAAAAAAAAACGAAAAAATAAACAAGGATGGACAATTTATTCCTTCGTTAATTGTTCGTTCACAAGTTCAGGCCCGATTTTATATCTATTAGTCGTTTTCTTTTCTTATTTTTGAATTTTTTTAAAAAATATTTATTGTTATTTCTACACACAGTTAAAAAAAAAGTATCAAATTATAAATCACTCATTTAATTTTGTATTCACACCGCTTTACAATTTATTTCAAATAAAAAGTGACCACTCTGTATACATATAAATATCTCCCGGATTTATTCTATAAAGTGTATAATACAAAACCAGACCCAAAAAATATAATGCTTCAGTGGTTGCCAACCTGTCGATCGCGAGCTACCGGTAGCACAAAGATTTTAATTTAAAAAATACAAACTGCAAAAATCATTTCCAATACATTCTGCCGCCAGAAAGGAGAAACTGAAACAGTTACAAAACCAGTTAATTGGACAACAATCAATATTTTTAAGAACAGTCGACAAAAATAAGGCTGCAACTGAAGCATCGTACCGTGTGTCTCAGATAATTGCACAAAAAAAGAAACCTTATGAAGACGGGGAAATGATAAAACGGGCGTTTTTAGAAGCTACTAATTCATTATTTGCCAACTTTAGAAATAAAGACGAGATAGTTTCAGCTATAAATCTATGCAACTTTCTGCTAATACAGTAATGAGACGTGTAGAAGTAATGTGCAATGATATTTTTTTACATTTAAAAACTGACTTAGATAACTGTGTTTATTTTTCACTTTAACTGGATGAATCAACAGATATCGTTGACACTGCCCAGATGGCCGTGTTCGTCAGGATGGTTTTTAGTGATTTTACGATTAAAGAAGATCTTTTGAAGTTTATTCCACTGAAAGGACACACTACTGGACAGGAGTTGTTTTCTCATTTAAAAAATATTACTTCTTCCGAGAAAATTCCAATATCGAAAATGGTAGGCTTAACAACCGATGGCGCTCCAGCTATGGTGGGTTGTGATAAGGGTCTGGTGGCGTTATGTCGTAAAGATGAAACTTTTCCGCAATTTCTCTGTTACCACTGCATTATCCATCAGCAAGCATTATGTGGAAATTTCCTGAAACTAAACAACATTATGAAACTGGTGGTAAAAATTGTGAACAAGATTAGAGCTCAAGCGTTACAAAGAAGATTATTCAAAACCTTGGCCGATGAAGTTTTCCTATTCTTTCAGAAAAAATATCTCAAAATCCATTAGAACCCGATGACAGCAAATATCATGTAGAAATATTTTCTACCTTGAAGAATAACTTCATAAATCGTTTTAAGGATTTCAACGAAATGGCTTTAGTAGCGCAGTTTGTTGTTTCACCCTTTATGGAAATTGCTATCCAACAGTTTGCAACTTGTGTTATGCTGAACTTTGGCGAAGACATCGCTGCAACAGAAATGGAAGTAATTGAGTTTCAAAATGATTTAGCCTTAAAATCGTTAGTCTCAAGTACCACATGTATCTGGCCTATTGTAAGTAAAGACAAATATTCAGTTCTATGCCGTGTTGCCTTGAAAGTGAAAGCATTATTCAGTTATTTGTGTGAATCTTCTTTTTCCAATATGAAGTTTATTAAGAACAAATATCGCAATCGACTTACAGATGAACATTTGGATAATTGTATTGGAATGGCTGTATCAAATTATACCGCAAACATTAAAAAAATTATCGATGAGTCTGTGTGTCAGCCTTCTCATTGAACGTGCTTTTTTATTTTTCAATGTTAATTTATGTTCATGATAGTGCGTTACTTTTTTGTTGTTATTATTAACTATTTTTAAATCTTACGTGACATGCCGTTGTGGCTGGATAAAAGTTTGTGTTTATTTTTCAAACACCTTCGTTCGGTAGGTAGGAATGTAGCTATGAACAAGTACGTACTAGTAATATTAGTTATTTTGTTATTAGTTTATTATTAGTACCTATGTATTATGTATTACCAGTTAAATAATAAAATAAATACATATAATGATAAATTAACTGTGGATTATTTCATTTACGTTGCGTTACGTGGCTTCCGTGTGGGTAGCTCGCTGTTTATTCCAAAATTAACAAAGTAGCTCAACACATTGAGAGGTTGGCGACCACTGGTATATACCATAGCGATAATTCAGCTAAACAATTTTGTAAAGCTGTGCAATCAATAAAGTTCCGTATTTCAGCAAAAAATTTTAAATCATCAGCATAAATTAAGTATTTTACTTCTGTGCTTTTGCCAATAATGTCATCAATAAAAACTATGAAATATATTCAAATACCATTTCATAGTCCTTAGTAGACGTGGCTGGTGGTATGTACAAAATTAAAATTTTAAAATATGTGTCACATGTATTAATTTCTCATTAGAATCGCCAAATGTATTGCAGTTATGTAGATTACCAATTCATTAAATTTTGTTCCATCTATTAAAAAAAAGAAACAAAAAAAAATTGATTGCATTGTATATCTTTGATATTTTAAAACTGGATTTCATCCAAATACTAGTAAGTACCTATTTAATTTGCATCGTCGTTCTATTCACGTTACTAATGAAAAACTAGGTATTATGTTGGCCACAACCCAAGTGTTTAGGGAATGTCAACAGATTAAAAGAATCACTTGTTCTTTGAGGTGAAAGAACCCATTGTTCTATTGTCATCCTACCCTGTAGCTCACTGACAACTGGCAACCTCATCAAATTCACTGAAAAGCTTAAATGAATTCCAGATATCCAATAAATATAAATAAATCAGAACCAGTTGATATTTTTTTTCTTCTTTCGAACTAGATATCAGCCTACAGGCTCGACATCGGCCATAGAAAAGAGAATTCAACTGCGCTGCCCGGAAAGCCAGACAGATGGCTTCGAAAACCCAAGTTTAGTCAGTTGTTCTTTGACTGTTGAAGGCACAACTTTACCACGATTGCGTACGCAAGTCGTCGAATTTATCGCGCCGCGTGTTTTTAACCAAACAAAAAGGACGCTGAATTGAATTTTTATATTTAACTAAGTGTTCTTGTTATTGTGAAAAATTTGTTATATACAAATTAATGTGTCTGCTGTAACGGATGTGATTAATTACTCTCTAGATTCTGAGGATTGGGAATTTAAGTGAAGTGTTTTTATTTCTGTGTCAGAATATTTAAAATGTGCAGTGTTTAGTGTTACTGAACGCAGTTGGAGATGGCAGCAACAATGGATTTATATCTTTTTATCCTGTTGTTTATTGTCAGCATGTGTTCGTCTGTTAAAGGTATTTTTGCCATTTAAATTTCTTCTACTGGATCTTAACATTTAACGTTATCAGTGTCAGTTTTCTTAACTGTAAAAATACATTTTATATAAAAAACTATTATAACTGATTTATTAATTATGTTGTAAATGTAGAATTGTTTTTAAACAAATGAGGTTTGATACAGTCTTGTACTAAATTTAAAAATTAATGTTTTTTACATTTGCTCTAAGTATTGCTCATCATTTTCAGTGTCAGTATTGCCTCGTCTAGGGTTACTATAAGTAAAAGTACTAGCAAAAGAAGATAGAATAGTCCAGCAATATCTGGAAATGTCATTTCACGTCAAAAAAACGTCTAGACAGTTCGAGAAGATTGAAGCAAGCTATATATGCAGGGATCCTGAGGTCAATCAATCAGGCCCAGCGGTATGGTTTTTGAAGATGAGAGAGGAAAAGGAAAGGCGTCGTAAGGAGGAAGAGGAAGAAAAGGAAAGACGTAGAAAGGAAGGAAAGGAGTAAAGGCGAGAAGAGGAGAAGGAAAGACGCAGGAAGGAAGAGGCGTACAAAAGAGGTGCTTGAAATTATGAATGCTTTCGTACAAACCCAGCAAACCTTCAAGCAATAGGTTAGTCAACTTAAAATTAGAGTAGGTCTGTTAGAGCAATAACAAGAGCATCTAAAAGTTAATTTAGAACAGCAACAAGAGCATTTAAAAATTAATTTAGAACTACAACGAGAGAATTTAAAACAACAGGAAAAAGGCTAAAGTAGAGCTGGAAAGGCAAATTGACCAAGAAAGAATATTTCGTAGCCAAGCTTCAATAGGCAACAGAGAAACTAAAAACACTACCTCGACCTCATCTATAACTAAACCAAATCATATCCAAAACCCAGTTTCACAAAGCCATACTAGCAATACCATTAAGCCACCCATGTTTGACGGTCAGACAACATAGGAAACGTATCGACTCCAATTTGAAGCTGCAGCTAGAGCCAATGGACTGAGGAAGAGATGGTGGTTTTATTGATAGTGTCGTTGTGAGGACAGGCAGCAACCGTTTTACAGTTATTTTATCCCTCGTCCACTCTTTGGAGACAAGATATGACCAGCAGCATTTGAAACGGGTATTTCAAATCCAGCTAAAGATTCATAGTCAGAAACATAATAAGTGTCTACAGGAATTCGGGGTCGACATAAGAAGATTAATTTATCTGGCCTATCCACAGGCATCCAAAGGCATTTATTGATGGATAACAAGACGCGGAAATGCAGCAAGTCTTTCGTCTATAACATCACAAGACACTGAGGGAGAAACTGATTGCAACCCAGGAATATGAAGCGATGAAGCTCCTATTCAGATCTTTTCGCGCAAAAGTGAGGGAAATTAAATCCCAGGAAAGTGAATAGGGCAATACTAATGCTATTCCTCCAACCTATCCTCTCACAGATCATAAATATCCTACGAAATATGCAACGAAACAGCCAAAATGGAAGCAGGAGATGCTTCAATTGCGGAAGAATCGGGTATCTTTAAAGAACCTGCAGAAGCATCAGTGAATGAGACCGGAAAATCATATAGATCAATCTGTCCAAGCCTGTCACTAAGACCAACAAGAAATAATTGAATTGGTGAGTTCGAAAACCGTACATGTCCAAAATTGGCCAGTGGGATTACCTGTATCTTTACGATGGCCTATTGCACCGGAAGTGGGAGGGCCCCGATGGAGTACATGTAGTCTGCTAAGTGATACTGCCGAAATCACAGTTCAGAAATGTATTGGAGGAGCTTCATAGCAGCCGTTCAGGAAGACACTTTGATACTAAAAGAACACAAAGCACGAGTTCGGGAAAGATTTTATTGGGTAATTGCCGACGGGATGTAGCGGATTGGTGTCAAAAATGTGATGTATGCAATGGCAGGACAAAAGTCTATAGATTCGCTCGGGAATAACTGAAAGCCTACACCGATAAAGCAGAAGCTAGAATTGACAGATGTGCCACAGATACACATTTTGAGAGACCAGGTATGGCTGTGCAATCCCAAGCACTGAGGAAGATGGAACTAGGAAGGCTCCTACTCCTGCCGCATTCAGCTGTCAGCGGAAAGTAAATTCAAGGTAATTTACATTGGAAAGATAGCTCCATGTCATGGTCCAGATCCTCCTTATTAGTTCCAACTAGGTACCAGTAATCAAGTTATTCGGAGCGAATAACTAGAGAGGAGGGAGCAATGTTACGCAGCACCCTGCAGTAGCCTGCGGTCGTATAAGTAAAATTACTAGCAAAAGAAGATAGAATATTCCAGAAATGTCTGGAAATGTCATTCCACGTCAAGGAAAAGTATTATTTATTATATTGTGTTTTTGAAACAAAACTATTCAAATAAGGAATTAAATAGGTACTATGTCTATGGTCACGTCTTGCTAGTATCTATCTATATATTTATTTAAGGCGTGAAAAGGATGGGTATTGCTCTAGCATCCTCAAATAAGGGTAAATACTAAACCTTCAAAGCTGTATTGCTAGCACGCTTTAAATCTAGGATTTCTGTAGGCAAACTAGGATAACAAGGGGACTGAAGGGTTAAAAAAGGTCCTTAATAATTTATTAAATTAGGTAAAAACATGGGGTTGACTTAAAAAATAACAATGCTATACTATAATAGTTTAAGAGAATTTGTCATTTAATATGAACGCACAGTAGAAGGTACTATAGTTTATTTGAAAATGAATGATAGCAAAAATTTTATAACTTATGAAATAAACCCCAATATAATATTATAAATCAGTGACGGAGAATTTCTAAAATAAAATGTTTAGTTTTAGTTTTCTTTCTAAAATTTTTAAAAATATTAATCTTATTCAATTGTCTTAAATTTTCTAGTCTAATTTTACATACATAATATTTAATTATATAAATGGAAAACTGCGTGAAAACAATTACTGAAAAATATTATGCAGTCTTTTATACCGAATTGATCGTATATTGAAATTCGAGAAAAGTGATTGTTAAATAATAAAATTCTCAAATAAAAGTATAAATCGATTTTACTTACACAAAGCAGATGATATTAAATTTAAATTAAAAATATAAAACTAATCTTTGGTTTGATCTGTTTCTTTTTTGTTTAATTGTTGCGCCGCAACTGACAGATTTTCAAATTTGACATCACCAAATAAAAAAAAGTACCTACTTTTAAAAAAATCGTCAAAGTTTTATGTTTAGAATTTCCCGCGATATAGAAATTGTAAAAACAAGTGAAAACGCCAATTAATTTTACTAAGTAACAGTAATAGTAACAGCTGTTTGTAGCGTTGTGTAACGTCTGAAAATTGATTTTTTTACTTGTTATACTTTCGCTTAATAAGAGAATAAAATAAATATGAAATTTTGTTGAAAATTCAACAATCTATTTCAACTTTATGGTAGTTATAAAATGCGCAAACAAGCTCAGTTTGCACAGTTGGTAAAATGATAATTACTATCTGATTAGCAATTCTACTAAATTATGTTGGAAATGTTAATGATACCAACTTTACTCAAAAATATTTATGTGTATCTAGTAAAAATAACTTCAAAGAGTATCTTTGATCTCTTGTTTTCTGATCTAACAACGTTATCTACATAGTCGTAAACCGTGTTTATATGTTGATTCATAAAATAATGATGCTTACGAAGATATTTATAGGCCTCAAAAGGAAATGTTAAGAAAGAGTGCGAGCTGTTAGTTCTTTAGATCTTTTATTTAAATATACTTGTAAAACCAATAAATGTAAATCAATATCGAATTATTACTTTCTTTTGTATGTATTAATGATAGGCAGATGATAAATGGATTGGCGTTTTAACTAAAGCAATAAAATCATTGGAATGAACAGATAGAACAAATAATACGAGGGATTTTACAATTTTTTGAGTGAATATACATTTATAGATTGATTAGTACAAACTACAAAATTGAACGGTATCGGGGTAGAGTAATATCAATATGCTCTCTTACTTTTGTTTCTTTTGTAAGAAGCATATCGAGAATGTATCGAATAAATACTTTTGTTAATTCTATTTTTAAACAAAAGCTGTGTAAATAAACCATATTAGGCACCTAGTCTAGGTAGGTACCTGCATAACAAATTTTTTTTTGTGTCATCAGCTTCAACTACTTAAGTTATTTCGCCTAGTGTTCTGTGTAGGCTTTGTTACTGTTTCCCAGCGCCACTTTGGAAACAGCACTGTTAATTAGAACCCAACAGTGAATGGTCGAGTGGGGAATCCTACCAAGGCATTAGAATTAATTTTAAATAAATAAATTAAATAAAAAAATCCCGGCCAACGGTGGGATTCGAACCTGGGACCCTTGGATCCACAGGCAGAGATTCTACCACTGAGCCACCTACCCCCCTATTGCAAGTTTTATTCCAAATTGTGCAATCATTGCTGTTTTTTATAGTCTATTTTTATGTATGAGAGAGTATTAACATAATAAACCGTTCGTAATCCATAGGCGTATCACTTCTTTTAGTAGACAGTTAAAATATTTTTTGAAGTTATTCCTCGAGTATACACTTATATTTTCACCTAATTAACCTGCTTATAACTTCTAAACAAGCTGAAGGTAAAAAAAGTGCAATTTTTTCTAAAATGTGTTATTTTTCCACAAACATTGTGTCAAACGGGTTATGTAGGTATAAGGGTTTAAACTTTGACTTTTAAACAACGTTACGTTCATAAATAATAATTTTAATATAAAAACTACTTCTTACCTACAAATCCAAATCAGAATCGAAATCAGAAGATAAACTGTCACAACAAATATTTACAATAAATGGCTCGATCATTTCATCAGTAATATTGTCCAACTTTCACATTTTCTCTTCTTCTTTAATCGTATGATTTACTGCCTTTTCCCAGTTTTCAGAATTCACATTATTTACAGCCTCCAAAAACAACTGTTTAACATCACTCAGTTTAAAAGAATTTTTTTTTCTTGAAACTTCTCCCTTTATCTGTGCCCATATCAGTTCAATCGGGTTTACTTCGCAATAATATGGTGGTGATCTAACCACCGTCATCCCACGATTTTTTGCAATTTCATCAATTTCA
Organism: Psylliodes chrysocephalus; assembly: GCA_927349885.1. Lineage (NCBI taxonomy): Eukaryota > Metazoa > Arthropoda > Insecta > Coleoptera > Chrysomelidae > Psylliodes > Psylliodes chrysocephalus. The sequence continues at coordinate 9,900,642 of OV651831.1, forward strand.
TATTTTTTAAATTTCTCCTTATGAAGGGAACACAAATGATACAGTTTTTTATACATTATCCATTACTATTATACAGTTCTGAGGAAGAAGATAATTTGTTCGAACCACTCTTTAAAGACATCAGCATTCATGTCCTCATGGTAGTCACCGGTACGAGTAGATGCAAAAGTCAATAAACCACCTTTAACAAAACCGTTTGAACTACCGATGTGTACTATTATTAGTCTGCGCCCCTTTCCTGATGGTGGATTTAAACCAGTAGATAAATTATTTAAAAAAGCCTGTCTTCGACTTGCAACAGTTTCATCTTGCCAAAATTTATTTGGTTTATGTCCCTCGTTGATCTATGTTTCATCTAAATAAAATATATTTCTTCTTTGGTTTCTCATTTCTTTTATAGTCCTTAGGTAATTTCTTCTCCATACTACAATATCGCTTCTTTCTATTAAAATAGACTTTCTGGAATGCTTTTTCCATAGAAAACCTATTTCTTTTAAAAATTTCCATAGTGTGTTTCGACTCATTTCAGGGTAATCCTTATCATCTCGAACCGTGGCAAGAACTTTGTCTACTGTCGGAAATTCTTTTCTAAAGAAGAACGCATGCACTTTCCTTCGAAGTATTTCTTTCAAAAGATTTTCTAATTGAAATTTTGGTTTTCCTGGAGCTTTACGTGCTGTTTGAAACTCGCCACATTTCTCTTCTTTAACAACTCTGTAAATCGTAGATTTCCCAACACCAAACGTACTACTAACTAATTCCACTGTGTCATCAACACTTTTACATAAATGTTTGTCTGTAAATGATTTAAAACAATTAAATATTAATGTTTTTTTATTAACTGTTAAAGGACCGATTTTTTGTCGTTTACGCGGCCCTTCCAAATTTTCCATGATCACACTAGAATTCACACTGCACCTTGCAAGTTGCAACTAAACGACATTTAGTAAATTGTCAAGAATACACAACTTGGACCTCCTTAATAAATGGAAAACCTATAATAGCATTTTTGGTGAAATTTGTTGGGAAGGTATTTATCTACTTATAATTCGATTACTGTAAGAAATTATTGGAATTAAAATAAAACAAAATTGGCAAATAGGTACTTATTGAAAATAATCTTAAGATACGGCTATGTAATCTTTAATACACAGGGCTTTTGGCCTACCCAAACCTTTTTCTATTGTTCTGTACAGCTTATGTTTATAAAGGACCAATAAAAGACCCAAAACTTGTAATAGCTCAGGTACATTTATTACAGTTTTAGGAAATATTTAGATTATTTTGTAAAAATATTTAAAATGACCGTACTAAGTTTTGCATTAGAAATGCTGTTTTATTACTCTCTCATACATAAAAATAGACTACAGTATATACACACATATTTTATAATATTTCATAATTTAATTGCCAATTGCCAATAAAGACAGATGGAAAAGTTAATACAACAATCTATTTTTGGTGCCCAACTTTAGTTTTTTTACTATGTAATTTAATAGCACAGATGTTTCAGTGAAACCAATTTGTTTTATGGTTTCTTGTATTTCAATGATGATTAAATATTCTCATATACTTTTCAGACATTTAATTACAACGATTTTGTTTGCTTTAGTTCTTATAAGATCATTACAGCATTTTTATGAACTAGTCTTAACATATAACTAAATTTTGAATATAAAATTAAATGTCAAAAAACGCACTTCAATCAAATTGGCTGAATAGTCTAAGATCCAAAGTACGATCGACCTTCACCCATCTGTTTAACGGATGAAAGATTTTTTTTTTATTAAATAAAATATATTTATAAATATACCACAAATGGGTTGTATTTAAAAAGGCATCACACTTTTTCATTTGTGGAAAATCAGAAGAAATTTGACAGCTACAATGACTCCGATTTTGACGTAAATATAGGTAAATTTTAATCTATTTTAGAAACAAACTATTTAAGTGAATGTAAAATTGATTATTATAAGTGATTGTATAAAATCATGTCTTTTAAGAAACTTATTGGTATTATTCTATCGTATTATGATAAATTGAAGATTTGCATCATATTTTTTTAGCCCCCATCCAGTTACTTCATTGGTTTTGTAGAATTATCACTTTATTAATTAGGAAAGTTACACAATATGCAGTCGATAACAATGACAAAATAGATATTTATTACCTTGTGTCAGTAGTTTTTGTAAAAAGTACATACAATTTTATCTCAATAATAATTATTAAGGAAAGCTCTGTTTTTACTATAATTTTGATTGTTTACTTTATTTCACTTATAACGCACATACCTAACAAAAAAATATAACATTTGTTGCTAAAATAATATATCTAAATTGCACCTAAACCTATTTGAAAAGGATTAATTTTACCGATTTAATTTTTGAACTCCCATTTTATTAATTGTCGGCTTTTTCGCTCTGTGTAAATATAAATTGCATTTTACATCGGACGCTATACGCGTCCGCTTTGTTAATTTAAAATATTTTCACTGATACACAAGCGCCTATTAATTTATAAGTCATTAACTATGCATTGATACATGAAGTTGAAAAGCCCGTTCAAATAGAAATAATTGCATAGGTTATCTTTTAAAATTTGAATCCATTAAATTCAATTTTTAGCAAAACATTTTTAAATATATTCCGGAAATAAAATATAGAGTGATTTATATCAACCAATTTCTTTTTTTAATTGACAGTTTGGATTTCTTTCTAAGATGCGCGTAGTTATTATCTCTGTCTTTGTTCAAATGACGGGCTTATAAATTTTTAAATAGATTACTGTCCCTATTTCTTCTGCTAGTTTGATATAAGTACTAAAGATTCATAGATGAGATATTTAATTAATTCCCCAAAAATATCGCTATGATATTGTCCCTTAATTGTAGTTCTAGCTTTGTTACCAAAGTAATCCATATATATTAATTATTGTATTTAGTGATGATTGGTAAATACGGTTTTTGATGAAAGCTCCCAAAATTATTGATAAAGAAAGATTTTCTATTTGAACGGACATAAAAAACCACACAAATTCAATAAACAGTTTTGGCCAACTGATTAATAATACATTTTATACCTATTTAAGTTCAAAACAAACCATTTTAAATGGCAATGACATACCATGACAACATGCTCACGATTATTCTATAGATCAAGGTGAAATTCAAATTATTTTGCATTCATTCAAATACGGTTAAATACCTTGCACCTTTAACAATAAAAAAAAATCGGAACAAAAAAAGGCCATTGCTAAATGTTATAATACAAATAATTTTAATTATAAATTAGTACTCTAACGATAGCCCAGTTTTTATGGGAAAAGTCTATATACAAGCTTATTCAAAGCAGAGAAAAGTAAATATTGGTACCTCATAGAAAGCACAATTTGGATTAACTGACACTACACTAAAAATTTATATAACAATTAAAATTTCCGATGGGGATGATTAACTTAGATACATTATAAAATTTTACAGAAACATTCTTCAATCAGATGTAAATGGTTGAAATAAAAACAAATCCTATTCCTATTACATCCGTGTAACAGATAAAGCTCATATTTTATTATTTCTGCGATAAGAAAGAGCCATTTCGTGTTTTCATCTTCTAACACCGATTCTCGTTCGAGACGCAATACGTTTCGCGTGTTGGTATTCCACTAACATTGCATCGCGCATTGCCTTAATCGTCAAACGATAAATACAGCTATTAAACGAAATTCTTGGATGTAACTGTATTACAAGAATTGTGTAATATCTAGTTATATCTACGTATGTGTTTCAGATTCTGGTTTTTACCACCAAATCAGTAGTAGTACTGGATAATTTTAGTTTAATCGCGAACAGTGATTAAAAGAGAATTTGCGGATTTTTTCTAGTTTCTCATTCTATTAGATACTACTAAAATTACATATAAATATTAGAATGGTACATAATAAATTATTAGGAATACCAAAAAATTATGCATATAAACTTAAAACTTAGAAAGTACTTAGTTATTAATAGTGATGATTAAAGAAGACTTTAAAAACTACTTACCAGTGAGTACGTTTCTGAAAAACATTGGTAGAATAAAAATGCTTACCTAAATTAAAATAATAAAGACAAGTTAATAAAATAGGCGTTATACTTCAAATATAATATATAATAACTCAGTTTCGAACTTTTAAAAGTTTGAAACTAGACTATTACGAGTTTCAATTCCCTCTTACGGATGGGAAGTGACATTAAATTGTCACTTTTAATATTTTGATACATTGAAAGGTACCATATGTATACAATTTATCAAAATTTTCCACATTTGGTGACCAATGTTCTCTATAAGATATTGATATTTTGGAATAAACTAACTTTTGAAAAATTTAACCAGTGGCGCGTTATCAGGGTTAGTGGAAACTTTTCCCCCTGTATTTCTCGAACTCGTTTAGTTTCCGCACTCGCCGCTACGCGGCTCGTGCTAAACTTCAACTCGTGCGAAATGTTGCACTTTCCACACTTGTTATGTAATATACTATTACCTTTTATGAAGCTAAAATGAATAAGTAAGTCGTAGAAATTTGCTTCTGAACAATAGTCTATAAATAGCATAGAAATAGTATAGAAAGCCGATTCCATATATCAAAAATGAAACCATAAGGAGAAAATAGTGTGTCGGAGCTCATGCGTATAACGGTGCTGGCGCGAACAGGACCGGTGCAAGTTTTTTATTGATCGAACAAATAGTTCGCACGATATTTCAATCATACATTTTTAGAGATGATTATATACAAAAAACGATTAAAAAAATTTCAAGTTAAGGTAAATATGGTTCTGACAGTCCTTATTAAGAAAGATATGGCATAAAATATGAATTAGTTAATTTTCGGCAATCATTAGTACAGTAGTCATGAGATTTTGCTTGTGATTCTAAAAATACTTTCCAGAAAAACCACGTGCTCCGGTTTTGACTACGTTTATTATTAAACAGCGAAATTATATACAAAAACTTTAATCCACAATCTAAATTAGGTACTATCACAAGAAAATCACTGTTACAATAATTAATTACTTAACCAAAAACTAAAATACTTTTTAGGTACCTATGTAACCAGAAAGGAGCTGGACCATTTATCCTAATATTGATTTTCTCTCTCCCTACGGTAAAACTTAAAACAATAACAAATTGCCTATCTACTAGGGTCGGTAACTAAACGTATATACATAATGGGAGGATTTCGTTTATACTTAACATTACACTCGCGCATTTAAATATAACTATGCATATAAATATTTACAAACAAAGATACTTTTCCAAACAGGCAATCATTAGTACTGTAGTCACGAGATTTTGCTTGTAATTTGACATCTTATTTGATAATATCATTTGCTACAACTAAATTTAATCTGGGGAGTGCAAAATAGGGCCCAGGAATATTATGTTCGATATTTTTTTACATTTTGTCAGCCGAGACTATGAGTCGTTAGACAGAAAACCTTTCATGTTACCAATTTCAATATAAATTAAAAAATTAAAAAATACTACTACATTTACTTGGTACATATTTTATTTTAATTTTGAACCTTTTTAAAAGGGTCTTTGGGTTCCATAATAAAAATTAGTTGCTGCTTACTAGAAACATTCTATATAGCCTAAACCAATTTATAGTTTGTTTTCGATCAATTTAATACAAAGATTTAAAGTTTTTAGTCGATGATAACATTCCACACCAGCACATTGCAAACCTATTTTATAAATAATAGGAATAAACTTGTAAATCATTAATTTGGTAGTTATCTCACTCATATGATTTTTTTGTTTATATGACTATTTCGATTTCTAAATATATTTTGGCCTTACAATACGAAGCGTTTTGTATCTACCACTTTTTTAATGAACGATGAATGTTGACAGGCATGTACCTTTTTCGGAACAAGAGGCGTTTTAACGAAGGAAATAATTTTCGAACTATCTAGTTAGTTTTCGGAAAAATAGAAAACGTTTGAAGAAAGTTGTCAATAACAGTTTGTCGTTCATGTGTTTCATTTTGATTAGCTTTCATACTAAATTGCGTAGAATATTTTTCCGATTCAAAATCGAGATTCTCGATATTTCCACAGTTTATTTATAATACCTTCTAAACTGGATTTATCTATCATTTTATATACTTTATAATATATGTTCATGCCCTACTTTTCACTTTATTAACAATTTTTTTTTAACATACTTCAAAATGGTATGATATTCTCAATTCGTTGAAATATTTTTTTATGTATGTTGAGCGATAATTCTTTACCACGTTGCCCGATTTCCAGGATTATTTTTTTGGTTAGAAAAGTAAACAGTTTTATATACATTAAGTCAAGATCTGAAGATGGGATCCATAAGAAAATCATTAACATCTTTATTTTTAAAGTAGGTTTTTTTTTAAATTTCTTTAAACCTTACTGGTTCGAACGCGGTAAGGAATGAAGAAATGTAAATAATTGTTGTGCCAGCCAAAAAGCGAAGAGGAAGTACCGATTAAAATATCGAGTGACAGAAGAGTTCCTAAGATTGTTGAGATCGGGTTTATGTTTTAAAATGCCTTAAAACCGATATCGATAATGTCTCCCCGTCGCTGGGCAGCCTGTATATAAATATACAGCTCTCTATTTACATAATTATAATTCTTAGGTAGGTTTAGATTTGCAGACATAAATCTTGTAATAAATATAACAGCTGCCTAATACATTGATTACATTTTCATTAGCCAATGTAAAAATGTCTTTTATTGTACCTAGGATTTGACTAAACACTACACAAAACTAAAAATAAAATGCCACTTTCATCGTGTAAAAAATGCCGCGTTTGAGAATCCACATCGGATGCATTTTTTACATCTCGAGCGTTTTTTATCCACATCGGACACATCTGTCCCATTACATTTACGTATACTGAATCACGTGATCAAAGATTTACGACTTACTACATCTCAGATGCATCCGATGTGGATTCTCAAACGCGGCATAAATAATAAACTACAAACGGTCCTGTAAGGGCAGCGTCATATAGCCTTGAAACACCGGATTTTAGTGCTATTGCCAGGTCAATATTGAATTTGTAGGTGAATCGCTTATTGAACATTAAAAATACGGTATTAATGACATTAATACGGTATTTGTATATATTTTTGGGAATGTAATTACACATAAATATTATTAGTTGATTATTTAAATGTGTATAAGTTATTTTGTGGCGATATTTCGTAGATATAAACTGTTTAAATCATATAATTTAAAAATTAATTAATTTAAAATTCTTTTCTGTTAGGTATGTTTAATATATTTGGCAACACTACAGGGACAAGTCATGCATATTGCGCAAGCTTCTAGACACACTATTTTGCGATGTCAGGCGCAGAGACGCGTTTTTATGCACAGTAGGTTTCAATTTCTGCTTAAATGTTATGTTTATATTGGTCTTCTATATTATTTCTATGATAAATAGTTAGATAATTTGTACATATTCAATATTTCTAAATTATAATCTAGTAGATACGTGTCAAATTTTTAATAGTTCGTGTATTTGACAAGTTATCATAACCATAAATATTTTTTAAAAAGCCCATATAATAATATAACTGGAAAGGAAACCTACGTATAATAACCAACCACAAACAAAACTAATAGAAGCGATAATATTTCGAGAAATAGGATTCCAATAAATTACCAACATCCAGCCACTTTAAAATACAAACGTAGCCCCAACCTAATGTTTATCTATATTTACTGTACATTGTAAATAATTTTAGACTAAATAAATAATAGATTTGTGTGATCACCAAAATGCTGTCCTATCCAAACAACTTTTACCCTGTAAACAGCCCGAACGGGTCAATTTTCTACGCAACCATGTGTTGTTAACAAATAAAGGAAAACGAGAAAGTGGTATGCATCTTAGACATAATTTATAAATCTGTAACCCTAAGCTGTTATTTATTATATAAGAGTCGGTAGTATATATTTTTTTACCGTTACAAAACAAGTCTACGGAATTAAAAAAATCTGATTAAAGAAGGTGAGAAAATGTATTTTAAATATTATCAATTTACTGAAACTGTTCCTCAATGCCATAAATGTTAACTAGCCATTAGTATGTGTGGAACTTGATTAGAAATATATTGAAAAGTATTCATTAACATAATTATTAAATTATTTTATATTTTCATAGGCTAATTAGTTTTCTTTCAATAACATTATTTTTCATTTGCTATAAAAATAATTGGTATTTTATTATTATCTTTCTTAATGCATATTTAAATTTGTAAGAATTTAATAAATTAAATTTTTGTAACGTATCGTGTTAATTCTGTATTTTAATTAGCAATTAATTGAATTGGATGCTCTACGAATTCTTACTAGAATATATCTATCATTAATATGGATAACTTTAAAAAGTTACAGAAGTGGCATGTGGTTTCCTATTATAATTTTATGTGCATTTTAACTATGAGTAATTATGTTTCAAATTTACTTCAAAGCTGTTAAATGGGAAAACAAGTGTTCAGTCTTACCAAAGCTATTTCTATCGTTCAACAAATGTTATAATAGTTAAAGTAAACTTGTATTCTTGAGAAGGATAGTTTGGTTAACGAAACATATGTTGCTTGATACGAAATTGCCTTGGTGTCTAATAAAATGTTGATGCTATATCATTCGTTATAGGGAAGCAAATTTTATTGGTTAATTACTTTCTAGTTCGTATATTTAGTTTATTTAAACAATGAAAAATTTATTTGTACATAGCCATCACATTTTAGAGGGTAATAATATGAATTAATTTACTAAACTCACCGTATCGATCAAAATAATGATTTATTTAAAAATGCTCTAACTTTCAAATGCGGAGGCTGATTTATTTGAAGTTTTTAACAACTTTAAGATTATTATTCGGACATCTAAAAGTAATTTAGTACCCGCCGGAAATACAGGGGGGAAAAGAAAACAATTTTTTCCTCTATTTTTGACACACCCTGTAGGTTAATTCTGCTTGTAGATTTTGTTTTTTTATTTACCCCGATATCTTAATTTGTTTGTGAAATGTGACGGTTTAAAGAAAATGCTAAATTCTTAATTTTTTTATTCAGTTTTGGCAGAGTAATACATAATTTTATAAACAAATCAAACAACAAATAAACTAATAATTATTACAAATTAATAACGAATATTTCCCCCACGAGCGCGAATAACTACCTCAATGCGTCGTGGCATACCCTCTATTAGATGTCGAATCTCCATCTGGTTAATCTGATCCCATTCTTGGACCAAAGCATCTCTCAAAAAATTTTAATTACTTGGAAAAGGAACTCGGTTATGAACTCGTCTGTCCATCATGTTCCAGACGTGCTCAATTGGATTGAGGTCTGGGCTACGTGATGGCCAGTTCATCCTCTGAATTTCTGTTTCGTTCAAATATTGAGATACAATCCTCGCAATATGTGTTCGAGCGTTGTCATGCGTAAACATAAATTCGTTTCCTATAAACGGTGCAAATGGAATTACATGTGGATCTAGCACATCACGAATATATCGGTTAGCTGTCATTGCTCTGCCGCCAACAATGACTAAATCAGCACGAGCTTCCATGCTTATGCCGCCCCAAACCATTACCGATCTTTCTCCATAACTGAGTCTTGTGGAAAAATTTGCTTGGTCAAACTTTTCGCCTTTTCGCCATCAGGAAAACGTAAACAAAACCTTGACTCGTCATAAAATATGCTCCCTGGAAAATCGAAGACGTGTTGTTCTGTGATTCCTAAGTAACTCCAGGCCAGTTGCAGGTCTTCTAGAGCGTAATCCATGTTCTCGTAATCACCTTGTTATTTCGTTAACAGCTACTTGACGTACTTCTTCTAAACGATTTCGAGCCATGACAGCAGTAGTATTTCTTTCTCGCAAAACATTTAATGTTACAAAACGATCATCTCGAACATTTGTAGAACGTCGTCTGCCAGATCATCTTCGTCTCAAAAAACTACCAGTTTTATTGAAACGTTGTACAGTTCTCTGGACGCTACACCTTGTAACACCCAATGTTCTAGAAGCATAATACTGAAACCTACCGTCTTGTACCAGAGCAACTGCTCGTGTTGCATCAGTAGGCGTCAAAATCATGATGTTATACTGATAATGAATATTTGTTGTGCTGATAATTAAACTGCAATTGTTAAGTAACGAATACTTGACAGTTGTCATATTGTAAGTTGGTCACAGCACTTTACTTATTTTGTAGTTTATTATCTACCGTCATTTAAATTATGACCGTTTCTAAAATGTAGCATTTTCTTTAAACCGTCACATTTCACAAACAAATTAAGATATCGGGGTAAATAAAAAAACGAAGTGTTGGAAACAAATCAGTCTTTTTGATAAAGTTACTGCGCATGATCCCACTTTGAAACTATTCACACCGACCGATCACAGTTGAGTACCAATTTACTAATATATTCGTTTCAAACTTCACAACTGCATTATCTGAGTGTGAGTACTTATATGAATATTTTAAAAATCTCAAGGTGAGAAAAAAGAAATTATACTAATGAAGGTATTAGATAGAGGTTAAAGGTACAGGTAGATAATATATTTTAAAACGTATATGCATGCGTATTACAGAATGGATTGAAATGGACATATATGGACTAAAAAAGAGTAGTAAAAACTTTTTTTTACCTTTTCGAAAAAATGTTATTCTTCATAAAAGCTTTTGATTGTTTCAAAACTTATAATAATCCAAACAGAGGCTGAATATCATTTTGCTTTAGTGAAATATAAAAAAAAGCATTGCATTTTGGAAATAATAAATTTTGAAGTACGTAGGTTGAACCGAACATTCTAAAAATCAACAGTGTTATAACTTATTTTCAACTTCTAGTTGGATTATTTTTTTTTGGTGTGTCATCGGCTTCAACTGCTAAGGTTATTTCGCCTCGTGTTATGTGTAGGCTTTGTTACTGTTTTTTAGCGCCACTTTAGGAACAGCACTGTTGATTAGAACCCAACAGTGAATGGTCGAGTGGGGTATCCTACCAAAGCATCAGAATTAATTATAAATAATTAAATTAAATGAAAAAAATTTGGCCAACGGTGAGATTCGAACCTGGGACCCTTGGAACCGCAGGCAGAGACTCTACCACTGAGTCCATCCACCTCCTTGGATTAGTATTATTTTTAAAACAAAAACTTTTGAAGATAACATTTTTTCAAAAAGGTGAAATATTCTTTTTACTATTTTTTTTAATTTCTTCTTTTCCCTTTCAATTTATTTTTAATGACACACTCGAATTCTGTAATATGGTCTAGTGTGCTTTTGGCTTCCGTTCTACGAATGATTTATCTGTTTGGTGTTAATAGAAATTTAATCCCCCACTGCCCCGTTTTTTCCTCAGTCCGTATGTCTCACTCTTACCCATTGAATATGTACCTCTCACTCTTAAACATTGAATTCCCTATGTGAGCCCGTACTGGCTTTTTCTATCTACTTAGTTGATAATTTTACCAAGGAGTATCTCTATGCTCCTTTAATTGTTGCTCTTCTACACAAATTTTTTAGTATCTACATCTGTTATTACCTCTATACACATTTATTATAAAATCTGTTCATATTAATACTAAAGTCAAAAGTGTACCTATCAATTATTCACAAACTGTTCATTTATTCTTACTTACTGACGATAATTACTTATTTATTTAAACTCGTCTTCCAAATTGGTAAATTTGTATTTGCTTTCTCATCAAAAATTAACCAGACTCTCCCTAATAAAGTGCCACTAAAATATTCATTTGCAACTTCGTTTTCATCATAAAATATCCAAAATTAAAAGCGAAAGATCAACAAACACGGTCGACACAACTTTTCATTGAATATTCAGCGCGATATTTTATTAACAACTTTTAAATTTACGACGCCAATTTGATAATTCAGAAAGCGTCGGGCTCTAGTCTATAACGGTTACTCAGTTACTTTGCGCCAGACATACAAATTATGAATGGCTGCCGCCCTCTGAAATGTCTAATTAAATTAACTATTCATACCTGCTGCATCTTCCTCTTAGTCAACCCTTTTGGTTTCGCAAATTCCTCGTTTATTAAAACATCAGACTTGAATCGTTCCAGCATCGCGGAGACCACGTCAGTTGCTATGCATGCTGATATTCGATTCATTTTTTAAGAGATCCCATATCTTAAAATCGTTTGCTTTTAGTATTTTCTTTTTTTTTTCTTGGTAATATTTTTCTATGATGAACAAAAATTACATTTTACAGGAGAAACCAAAAACCGCATCGTGCTTAATACAAAGTTCGTATACGAGGTATTATAAAAGTTGTAATTGGTATTGGTTTTACAATTTAAGTGATTAAAGCTCATTAATAAGGATATGACTTCAGAAGATACGGTACAAACCAAATTCTAATCTACAAAAATAATAAAATGATTTTTATCGTCTTATCTATGATGAAAGGCCTCATCTGTCGTTTTTTCTAATATCCAAAAAGTATTTTTAGTTACTAAAAAGCCTATTATCCTTTTTTATGTCCTCAAGATGTTAATAACTATCTAACTCAGCAAATACTTGTATTCTTCAAATAGTTCAGCCTTCTGGAAGACAATCATTCTTTATATTACGAAGGAAAAAATCTTCCAAATTTTGACGAGTTAAATTACTTAAATTTTGACCTACTATATCCTTTTGTATGTCCTCAAGACGTTGTGGGTACCTATATGTAATCGTAGATCTTAGAAAAATCGTAAAAAGGGTAGTTCTAGACGAGAATAGAAACATTTTACTTACATGTTAAAAACAAAGTATGTACATCAAAAATAATTAATAGAAATCAACACTACCGAGTCTCAAGGGATTCTAAGGATGTTGTCATGCTGGATCAGTTTCCACTTTACACCAGTCCATTTTGCAGTATTCTTCAGTAAGTTTTATGCTTATTACAGTGTAAAAATAAAATTTATTAATATTATTATTCAAAGTTTAAAAATCAAGACATCATTTTGTGTAAAAAACGCGGTTTGTAACGCTGCTGGTGGCAAAATTGGAAAATTAACATTCCATTATTACTTACCTTCATTTTATGCATTTTCTAGTAAGTAGTTGTTGTAGTTTTACGAGACGTTTTTCAAATCCTTTGAAGGATAAAACAGTTAAAGCGGCAGATTTAACTACACAAGTAACTCGGTAAATAGCAGACACTTAATGTACACAACAGAAAATCAATAACAAAGTTGTGTATTGCGTGTGAGAAATACTTGCAGTTACAATATACTGTTTTCTATTAAAAAAGAGACAATTATTGTACACACGAAGAGTAAAAATTACTTTTAAAATAACATCAACAGGATATTGTCTATTTATTTCGGAATTAGACAAAAGATTATGGTTTGTTTAAATATAGATAACGGACTGCACAATACCATGGTCTTTTTATTGATTTAGTTGGTACTGTATCTAGTATAAAGTGTTTTTAAAGTGATCTGTGAAATTCAAAGAAATCTAAAGTAAAGAATCTTTAATAAATAGTGTGTTACATATGAAAAACAGAATTATTGAAGAGTTGTTAGAAATAATAAAAGAAGTACCAAAAGTCCTAATTACGAAATACATTGTAATATACTAAAATTAAATATTTATATTAATATCAACTAATCAGGACTTTTGTTTTAAATACTTATGGATGTGGATCAACTACACACATGAATTCAGATTGAAATATATTTTACAAACGCAGATATGAAAAAAACTGATGAAAAAATAACGCTGCAGACATTATTCACCGAAACTCTGAGATAAAAAATCTTATACTCGCGAGCTTAAATTAGAGGATCATGGCATAGTTCAATTTTTCAAACAACGCGATGAACCGACTCCGGAACTAGAAAATTCAATCTGTCTTAGAGATTTTGGTTTTCTTGTGGACATTACAGAGAAATTAAAAAAACTTAATTTGCAGCTTCAGGGGAGAGACAAAGAACTAGCGGAAATGATTTCTGATATAAAAGCATTTATTAAAAAGCTGGAGTTTTGGGAACAGAACCTAATTAACAGCGATGCCAAGCATTTGCCTATTCTTTCAGAAAAAATATCTCAAAATCCATTAGAACCCTATGACAGCAAATATCATGTAGAAATAGTTTCTACCCTGAAGAATAACTTCAAAAATCGTTTTAAGGATTTCAACGAAATGGCTTTAGTACCGCAGTTTGTTGTTTCAGCCTTTATGGAAATTGATATCCAACAGTTTGCAACTTGTGTTATGCAGAACTTTGGCGAAGACATCGCTGCAACAGAAATGGAAGTAATTGAGTTTCAAAATGATAAATCGTTAGTCTCAAGTAACAAATGTATCTGGCTTATTGTAAGTAAAGACAAATATTCAGTTCTATGCCGTGTTGCCTTGAAAGTGAAAGCATTATTCAGTTCAACCTATTTGTGTGAATTTTCTTTTTCCAATATAAAGTTTATTAAGAAGAAATATCGCAATCGACTTACAAATGAACATTTGGATAATTGTATTCGAATGGCTGTATCAAATTATACTGCAAACATTAAAAAACTGCGTGAGTCTGCGTGTTAGCCTTCTCATTGAACGTGCTTTTTTATTTTTCAATGTTTATGTTCATGATAGTGCGTTAATTTTTTGTTGTTATTATTAACTATTTTTAAATCTTACGTGACATGCCGTTGTGGCTGGATAAAAGTTTGTGTTTATTTTTCAAACATCTTCATTTGGTAGGTAGGAATGTAGCTATGAACAAGTACGTACTAGTAATATTAGTTATTTTGTTATTAGTTTATTATTAGTACCTATGTATTATGTATTACCAGTTAAATAGTAAAATAAATATATATAATGATAAATTAACTGTGCATTATTTCATTTACGTTGCGTTACGTGGCTTCCGTGTGGGTAGCTCGCTGTTTATTCCAAAATTAACAAAGTAGCTCAAAACATTGAGAGGTTGGCAACCACTGGTTTAGTGTTTATATAAATGGCCTGTTTAGTATTGAAACTGAAGGTAACATAATTAGTTTTGCTGACGGTACCGCCATTATTTATACAGTTGAAAATTGGGAGGATCTTAAAAGAAAAACCGAAACAGATTTAGGAAAATTATTGACTGGTTCAATCATAAGAAATTAACTGTTAATTTTGAGAAAACCCATTGTATATATTGGATTTTTGGCAAAAAGAACTTTTGATTGACGTTAATAATAGTTTTTAAATAGTAATATTTAATCAAAATTGATAATAATGTCTACATAATGAAATTAATTTTACATTTAAGATGCTATCTTACACTGAATTTTAATAAAACAATATCTAACCATCATCCTATGAGGTTCTAACCCACACTCATACTTTATTCTGCACTAAAAATCTCAAGCGGAAAACTGTAGGCCTAAAAACAGTAAAACAAAATGACCTGAATCACGACTACAAACCTTTTTAGAGGCATTGCTTTTACAAGTAAATTACATTTTTTTGTGCTTCCCTGCCGGGTACCTGTTCCATTGTTCTACGAACTGATCTTATCTTCACTATCAGCTCATGTATCTCTTGTAACTTAAGTGAACTACAATTTCAGCGAATACATTGATTGTTTCTTAAGGGTATTGGGCACTCGCAATAATCGAGAAGAGTATCTATAAAGTATAGATTTAAATGGTTATCTATAAAACGATGGAAAAATTGGTTAAACGTATAAACACTGTTTAACTGGTCGACCGGATTATCGGTAACTCCCAAAGGCTGACTCGCTTGATCAAAGAACAGTTATTAATAGTCATAAATTTATCAAAGGTCTGCGAAATGTTCTTATTTCTTTTTTATTTGGATTAACTGTTGCATCGTTTATGTATAATATTATTATGACAAGACCTAACCGATTTATTATTGAAAAATATCTAATTTTGTTTGTAAGCAGATACATTTACTTTTCTTATAAACTAATTGAAATTTGACATTAAAAAAATATATAGAAAACGGTAAAGACATTGTCTATTTTATAATTATATTCAATTATATTTTTTTTCCTTGTATAAGACACAATTTTACACTTATTAACATTTTAGTCAAATTTATTATCTAGACACTAGTAGGCCATCACAATCGGAGTTGCCTTTATTTGAAGAAAATATTTTTAGATCATCCACATTAATTTTTCACAAGTTATAAGTTAAGACAAATCTTCAATGAAAAATATAAAGAGAAGAGGTTCTAAATTTGATCCTTTGGAAACGCTTGACGGGGCACGAATTTGTTAGAACTATAGCCATTGTAGAAAACAATTTGACTTACATTACTTAAATATGAATTGTGAAACTGTATGACATCTGAGTTAAAACCAAATTCTAGCAATTTATTTAATATAATAGAATGATCTGTTTTATTAAAGGACTTTGAGAAGAGTATAAATCACGTCTTCTTGGTTATCTAAATCCTCTGATAAATATTGAGTGACTGTTGATCTTTGTTTGAGGAATCCATGTGAAGAAGAAATCTGCTTTGAGATAAAGAGGTAAACATGGTCGCATATGATCATCCCAATGACCAAATAAGAGAGCATGGATATCGGTCTATAATTCTCCACTAAGGATTTATATCCACTCTTATAGATCGGACAAATCTTGACTTTCAATGCAAGATTAACATTTATAATATCAGTTTATTTATGAAAAAACCAAAAATAATAAAAAGTTGAAATACCCAATTGTACTGAAGATATTTCTATGAATATTGTGTTTTAATTTTTTATTAGTACGAACATCTCAAATATTGTTCAGCATATCAGGTCTTGGTTATGCAATTTGGACTTTCAGTTTGGACCGGAAGTTCAAAATTGAAAGACCAAGATTGACGAAAAACAGCAATGCAAGATCAAGGTGCTACATGCTTTAAAAAACTTGCAAATCTCCAACTACCTAGAAGAAAATAATTTTGCTGCAAAGATCAAAAGTAGTACCATTAATTTATCTACATTTGTTATAAAATGTATCTTATCTTTTTTAACCATTTGACATTCTTTTGTGTATAAATTGCACACTAAAGTTGATCCACGAATATCCATAAATATTGCAAGAAACAAAATGATTGTTCTTGAAATTATAGAAAAAGAACGATGAGCGGTAAATACGAGTTATGTTCACGACAACTACGTACGGCTATGAATTAAATCAAAGCTTACTGATACGTAAGAAGACACTAGTGGGTGAGATTTTTCGAGTTTTCTTCACCTGTAAGTCAAATGGTACCGTCAATTAATTCGCCTCCAAGGCGCCACTGCAAATAATAATAATAATAATAATAATAATAATAATAATAATAATATTAGCCGTCCCTTCCACACACAAGCTCAGTAGGCTTTAGAGGTTATAATTCATTCTTATGGGAGTGAATTAGGGAGAGTAATATTATTAATAATAAGAAAAGGAATTATAGGCAATTGTTCATCATTTCATATTATTAAATAATAATCAGTTTTCAAATACTAAACAAATTACAGAAAACGTTGATACATTAAATTTAGCCAAATTATAAAATGTGACTACAAACAACGTCAAATCTGTTAATTAAACATAAAATAAAGTGCACTTCTGTAATCAATTTAATTAGTTGATTTAGTAAATATTGCTTCAACTAGCAATTAAATGTGAAGTCATAAATTAGTGATAATTGGTAATTAATTATAAATGCAATTTGTTTAATTAATTTAATATTGTTTGTTAACTGAAATATCTAAACTACGGAAGGTAGGTTTAAAAATGATTAAAAATAAATCAAAAATTACAACAAAATATGTTCGGGAATTGCAATAAATAATTGTTTATATTATTTTAACGTGTATGTCCGACTATATACAAACTATTACCCATAACACGAAAGAAGGAAAGCAAAAAAGGAAAGAAGAAAAAAGAAAGAAAAAAAAAGAAGAAAAGAAAAGAAAGGAAGAAATCTATAAATTATCTGTGAGGTTGGATTTTTTACCAATAATTTTTCTGTTAATTATATTTAATTATATTTATACATTTTTACATTTAGTGTTATAATTTTATAACTTACTTGTTCAGATTTGAACATTTTTCTTTATATTCACATACTAAATTAACAACCTGTATATGAAATAAATTTTATTTAATTAAAATGTTTATTTTCATATGCAGGTACTATAAGCTATTCCAATTTCATTTCAAGTTCAATGTATATCGTAATAACAAAAATGCTGAACAATATTTTTCAAATGTACATTTAAATAATTAAATAATATTAATTGTTATTGTATATTGTTTATTCTGTGATATTATAAATGTAGACGCAAATAAGAAATAAAGAGATTGACTAACAACATGTGGTAGTATACTTTACAAAATTATCTCTAAAATGAAATTCATGAAATCCATTTCGTGGTATTAATTACAAAATTCACCTTTAAAGATTATTCATACTATATTTTATATATTTATTTATATATTAGCTTTGGTTACGACTTTAATATTATTTTCTTTTTATTACAGGTATGTGCTGGGAACAAATTCGACATTTTAAGTACCTAAAAAGGTAAGAAGTACGTTGATGTATTTATAATGAAAAATAATATATTTTGATTTGTTTTTCAACCTTTGGTCTACATACATTGGTCTGTATCCACCAATACCTCCATGGTTCAAACGTGGCGGCACCATAACTTATAATTAATACCTGATAACAAGAAAGAAATAAAAAACGAAAGAATGAAAAAAAATATAATAATTGATTCAGAGTTAGTTGTATTTTCATTTATATATAGGAAAATTTTTGAATTTCAATAGCTAAATGTTTACCCAGTGGTGTTTGTTGGCCACATAGCAAGGTACAATACATAATTTCGTTATTTTTAAAAATTACAAGTAGCCATAAAAATAATTAAGTATTTCACAAGCAGCACTCATTCTTCCATGTAGTTATTTATTGCGAAAATTATTCTAAAATTGGATATCGTGCGCCGCGTTTACTTTTTAAGAATGTAATATAATCGTGCCTTTTCCATAATAGTTTAAATGAGCTTAGCCAAATGAGGAAGTGCATGCTCTAAATTTATATCACAACTGACTAACCGAACATTATAAAAATTTAATCAGTACCTTTATTAAGCAAACCATTATTCAGTGCAATGTGCTGGCGTTATGTGTTCAGACTAAGACGGTTGGCTATTGTTTAAAGCAAACCAAGAGTAAATTATTTATAAATTAAAGATGATATACAATATGTACATTTATAAATTATAATTTAGTAGAACAATAATTTTAATCGATATAGGTAGATGGATATAAATGAACTGTTGATATTGTAATGATTTTTTAATTTAAAAATAGTTAAGCTTTGAAAGTGGATTAGTGTATAATCAGTATAGTATTCTTTGGGGCGCTGACAAGTAAAAATTAAAAGAAATATAAAAGAATATACTGATAAATTAATAAACTATTTAATGAGCTAATACTTACATTAATATCTGTAACCTAATTAAAACAGTATATTACCAAATCTAAGAGCAAAAGTAAAAATGGAAATAGAAATAGAAATAAAAAATTCAAATGTTGACAATGGTTTTTAATTTAAAATTGCAAAATTTGTATGTAGTTACAAACGAGAGATTGTTACAAACCGTTTGTCAAAATATTTATTAAATAATGTTAAGCAAATGTTTTTAATTTCATTATGTATTAGGTTATATAGTTTTGTAGCTAAATAATAAAATGATCTATGTTATACAGTTTTTCAGGCTTTGGTACTTTTGATGTCTTTTTGTGTTGAGTATTATAAATATGGTTTACTGGTATTAGAAGACACTTGTGAAGAAAAGTTGCCTCAAGTCATGTGTTTTAGTTTCTTCAAATAGTTTGTCTGTTAAGTAAGTGTATTTTCTGTGGTATTTTATGAGTTTCCTTTTTGTTTCTGAATTCTAATCTCTTTGTT
Organism: Psylliodes chrysocephalus; assembly: GCA_927349885.1. Lineage (NCBI taxonomy): Eukaryota > Metazoa > Arthropoda > Insecta > Coleoptera > Chrysomelidae > Psylliodes > Psylliodes chrysocephalus. The sequence continues at coordinate 9,920,616 of OV651831.1, forward strand.
TTATCTATTTCCATTTTTTCTTTTTCAACTTCTTTTTCATCAATGTTTATTTCAATTTATTTACACGGGATTTCTTCTTTATCCTGACCTATTAAGTCTTTTACACTGCATTCTTTTTCATCCAGAAAATACCAGAAAAAGGCGTCGCCCTATAGAGCAGAACCGGACTTTCGCACGACAATATGGAAAAGTAATAATAAGTAATAATAAAAATGGAGAAAATCATAGGATTTGTGGAAAAAGTTAAGTGATTTTGGCTCAGTCGACCGGATTTTCAGATTCTACTGTGGCGCTTAACGTGTTAACACACAAGAATCGCGAATAGCGCACAATAATTGCAGAAATTATGTATCAGGTTTACAACCATGTCTCAAATTATTCCATCTGCATCAAACAAATATGTCAATATAGAGATAATGTTGACTATTTTAATACTTGAATACCTTTTATTTCTCTTTTACTTTACCCTCACACAATTTTTTATCGAAAACCAAATAAAACTCTGTAGTTCATACGTCTCTAAGGTATTCAACTGCGCTATCGTCTCGAAATAAAAATTGCATTGAATTCACTTTCCGTTCGAATTCAACCACCCACACGAACTACTCTCGCATAAACAATGGACAGAGGCTACCGTTTTATATTATTCACTGGCCGGTAATCCAATATGGCCGTATCTTTGATCTGTCCCGCTCCGTTTTCCATATAACTCGCCGTCTCCATAATTAATTAGAGCTTTTCTTGTATAGCCGATAAGTATAATACCTGGCATAATACAGGTACAACAAGCCTTTGTTTCTCTGCAGTCAAAGAACTTGATATCGGAGCTTAAACTTGTGCTAACAATAGCTTTGATAATATACAAAACGGAAAAGGCGGTAAATATGAACATAAATTTGAGATCTTTATGTGCTGGTTATCGGTAGTAAAGGTAAAAATATTTAGTTAAAGTAACATGTTACAGAAAATACATTTTTTCAGTTCACAAATCCTGTAAATGCAAGGTACTCCTTCATAATTAATTAATTATTTTGAAGTACAGGAGTTAATTTCACCTTGTTTAACGGGTCTAAACGGGTTTCTACGTAATATTTTTTTTGTTGCTATATAGTAACTTAAAACTACAGTTCTGTAGTATGAAATTAACAAAAAAGTATTCAAAAAATATAACAAAATAAAGTTTATATACACACAAATCGAAGCACAAAAACTCAAGAAACTCAAAAATCGAATCACAGAACTCAAGAAACTCAAAATAGCTAAATAAATGCAACAAGTACAAATAAGTAACACTACGCTACTGAATTCAATTTGTATGAGCGGTAATGAGCGGCAGGCGGCTTCGATCACGTTTGAAACTGTCTGACCACGTCTACAAACTCAAATTGGTTACAGCACATTATGACGAAGTGTGCTGTTCCAAAAGAATTAAAGATAACTGTCTGAAGAAGACAACAATATGATTATTCGTTGCTTTGCTTTTAATTTTAACGCCCTCTAGCGGTATAAAAACTGTTTAGTATTTTAAAGTTTAATACTTTAATGTCCCTTTTGAAATAATTTGTGGAAATAAAGATTGCAATTTATAAACCAAACGTATATTGACAACTTCTCTAACCGACATAACATTAACAACCCGCGTCACAGAACTACATCTAGTAGAAATGCAAGCTTCTTAAGTTCTATTCAATGTTTAAAGGAATTTGACAAACCGAAATATATAAAAATCGGTTAAGCACGGTTTTAAGTACCTTATAAATCTTTGATCATTCCAATAATGTAAAATAAACACGAAATAGCTCTCCGCAGACATTAAAGTAGTAATAAACTTGAAAAATTTGTAGTTGCGTAAATGTGGGAATGATTTAAATTAGAAGCGGGTCATAAAAAAGCATCGTAAAAGTAAATTTGTTCTAGCTGATTTGATGGCTGCTTTTACTCTTGTTGAGTTATCCAGTAGGTAATTATTTTTACGTCGAAAAATTTACTGCTCCAATTTCGAAGGGGTTGTTTTTTGTCTAGGTTCTGAACTAGAAACTATCTTCTCGGTTTGCAAAAAGCGAAAAAACAGATGTAGAAATAACAACTAAAAGCAAACTCTTGAAACATGGAATACGATGCATTTAAGAGGCAAGATAAATAGAAAATATATATTTTAGTATTTATTTAATGTTAATTACAAATGCGCAAATTAATAATAATTATTACAGCATCGTTTTAAATCGTTATTCTCTATTAGGTATATAAAGCAATATTTCGATCCAATTAATTCATTAGTACAAATACTTGCACCATTAACAGTAAATGAACTTAAGGAATGCCATCTTGATGAGAACCAAATCTGTTTTAATTAGTTCCACTCAATATCAACAATCGACTTCCATTTGCATCTATAGCCACTAACAAATCCCTAATTATTTTTGAGATATCTTGACAACCAAATGAAAAGTAGTCACTATAACAACAAGGAAATATAATTTAGGTATCCAAACCGCAGATGAATACTAAATAGGTACATATGCTCTTGTTGGCGCAATAAAACTGGTTATTTTTGTATTAGGTACTTTTTAATAGGGATATCACTTTCATCTCCAAATATAGATTTCAATCGCGGAATATGTAACGGTGTTTTAATAAGGTTGATATGTAAACGGAAGCTTGAAGAAAGCTATATGAAGGTCCTAATAAAGTTCACAATTTCTGAAGTCAAAAATAAGTCGATTTGAGCTATACTTTCGTACTTGTTTCTATAAAAAATGGCTAATTAAAAAGTTACAGGGTGTTAAAGTAGAATTTATTTAATTTTGTGCTCTTCTCTAAAAAGGCTTAACATATTTTTGTGAAAATGTACATGGGATGTTAGTATACTGGCGTTTAAAATTGTTTTAATTCTATAGGTTTTTTAGAAGGGTTCTCTATCCCTAACACCAGTTTGTTCTTCTATAAGTTGATTGTTATCTGTTATTGACCAGATAAGGTGTATATTAATGTCATGATATCCCTAATCCGACCCTGTGCCTGTGTACGCACGCGGCTTTCACATATCAACCAATTCATGATCGAAGCAACGCTGACGTGTGGAAACAGCCGGACCCCGTCTCGAATGTAAAAGAATATGACGGAATGTCTGCCGCTGAAGCACTGGAAGCGATTGGAATGGCGGAGAGTGCCGCTTAGTCATAAAAAGGAATGTTCGAGAGCCTCTCGTATTTTCCAGTAGCGGATTTGGACTAATATAAATAGCCGATGTATCAGCGCCGAGTTTAGTTTAATGTAGAACATTGTAATGAAAAGTTAAAGTGTAAGAAATAAATTAGAATTGTTAGTTAGTGTCTAAATATTACATAAATTATATAGTACGTCTGAAATAAATTGTAAATAGTGTGTTTTTAAATAAATAAACTTTAAATAAATTAATGATTTTTTTCTAACATTTTGCCATATTATGGGTCTATATGATTCTGCAATGTTGGGTGTTTCGTTGGGTTTTAAGATAAGTGTAACAATCAATAATTTCCATAATTTTGGAAATTCATGTTCTGTCCAAATTCTATTAAATAGCCTTATAATATGACCAGAAGCTGCATTTGGTAGTTGTTTTAAAGTAAGAATGTTGTGAGGTCCTGGAAAATTATCTTTTAGGGCAGAGTGCGCTTCAAAAACTTCATATTTGGTTATGGGAGCATTAATAGTGTGACGAAAGTCTAATTTATTATTAGTTTATTTATTTAAAAACATACTATTTACAATTTATTTCAGATGTACTATTTCATTTATACATATAATACTTACTAACAATTTTAATTTATTTCTTACACTTTAACTTTCCAATACCATGTTCTATATTAAAAACCAAACTGTCCGCCGACGAATCGGCTATTTATATTAAGTTCAACTCCTACTAGAAGTCTCCAGACGGTCGTCTCGAACATTCCATTTCTATGACTAAACGGCACTCTCCGCCGTTCCAACTGTTTCTAGTGCCTCAGCGGCAGGCGTTCCGTCGCCTCGAGTATGAGTCGGTTTCCATCTGAAGGTCGAGCGTACACAGGCACAGGGTCGGAATAGGAATTTCATGACAATAGGATTATTATTATTTTCTGTGGAAATATGATTTCTTTTTGCCTCATCCTTAAACTCTAAGAATTCGTGATCAAAAAAGAACAAAATAGAAACAGCTCAAGCAATTTTAAATCAAATCAATAATGAAAATTCTGTACGCATCAATAGCAACACTAATTTTTCTTTAAAAAACAATAATTGGCGTTTTATTTTACACTATGGCTTAAATACTCCTCATTTGAAAGGTCTTTTAATTGTGAACAATCTTGTCAATTCTATTTATAACAACTTCAAAGAATTTTTTCTAAAAATCCCCTTTTCGTTTTCTGTTGTAGATAAAGTATAGTATTCAATTCGTGTATAATGGACCATATTACACGAGAATTGCGAGCGAGTGTTGTAAATATTCGATATTTTTAATAATATACTATTGTTACCTCATGGCAATACTCTTAAATTTTTCATAATTAAAAGTTAAAAACTTTTATTGCAGAGCGACTTAAAAAGAAATAAATTTTTAAACGGACAGTGAATTCTTTATGTTCTCTATTTAACCCCAAATATTGTCTGTGAAACCAGAAAAATAATGCAGTTTTACATCAAAACCATTGTTTCTTTTGCTTTCTGTGACAGAATTATTTATTTTCTCATTCCAGCCAACGCGTTATCTACATTATATAACTCAGTTCTTTGTATACTGCCGGGGTAACTTTTATCGTTCTTTTATGATTATAACTGACTCCTGCTTAGTTCACTTATAAAAATGGACTGTGACAAAATAGCTTAGTTTACAAGACATTATTCGCTGGTTTTCGGGTCTTTTGTAGGAAAAAGGAACATACATTTTTGATTAAATTTATCAAATGAAGCTTTTAAAGAACGTTTTATGAGTTTTTTTTTGTATACTAAATTTAATCAACGTTAAGTAGGTAAAGTTAAACGAAAACGTTTAATATTATGCTAGTGAGTATCTTATTTTGCTTTATAGATAATTAGAATTTGTTTTCTGAGAAGTTTTGAAACTGAAATTAGATCTGAAGTGAAACGAGTAAAAGGTAGAGAAGAAGCTTTAGAGTATGTTCATTTAAAGAAAAATACAGCTGCGTTACAGTTATAAATCAGTGGGGTAATGATTTCGTTAACGAAAAGTTATTGTTTATTTGTTAATTATGTTTTAATATAGGGAATACAGGGAATACAGGGAGCAGTCCGGATTAAACGTTTTACATGTAAACATGAAAATATTTGATATTCAGAACCTCTCCACAAGCTCAAGTATGAAGAAGGAGAAACCAAGGAACCAATTTTTGTAACTGCCATCCTAGGTCGGTAGTTTCATATTTATCGTAATTCAATAAAAAATAAAGTATTAAATTCAAAATGCCAAAAGGGATCAATCATGTAACGAAAAATTATATAAAGAAAACTTATTTACATTATAAAATGCCAGAAGGAGTATTATTATTATTAACTACATTTTTTATATAAAAATAAACAGGTTTGAATTATTTTTTATTAAAAATATGAATAAAAATTATAGGAGATAGCTACTCTAAGCTGAATTTCGAAAACAAAATTTTATTCTAGCTCTTCATTTTCTTCTTTCACTAGGTAGGGCAATGTGTTTTTGGCATTGTTAATAGTTTTCAGATCGTGAAATTCTGGACTTAGTAAATCCAGAAGAGCCAAGATATCATTCTTTTTTTCATTAGAAATTACTAATGAAGATGTATAGCAAGGTAGCGGATTTAAGGGAGTATCTTGTGATCTCCTTCCTTCTAAATTCATACATCGAAAATCTTCCCTTTCGTCTAGTCAAGACTTGAAAAAAATATTTTTTGGAAATCCTTGACGGTACCTTAGCCACCGCAGCTCTGTCCACTTGAAGAAGTTACCATTGCTTTCTTTTTGTTTTAGTTTAAGATGGCTTTTATATAGGGCGGAATAGTTTAGGAAATCTTTGTTGTTTAATTCCATCACTTTTTCTTGTGAATTTGTGTTTTGGCCTCCACATGAATCTGAATATAAAATGACTTTTTTGATTTGTTGTGGCAAACTTGACAGTTATTTAAAAATACATGTGGCGATTTGGTTGGCTCCTCTTTTACCTTGCCACATGAAGCAAGTTGCATCCACTGTTGTCGTTTCATGGAAAGTTAGGTTGAACGTCCACAGTTGGCGTTTATAGAATGCCACCGACGTATTTAAGTAGGGTGTTGGCAGGCACTGTTGGAGGTCAAATGCGTAACATTTAATGTTGTTTGTCCTCTCGCTTTTTAGTATATACCAAATCTGCCTCATCTTGATATTTAGTTTTCTCATTTTGTATAGACTGTAACTCATCTTCTGACTTTGCTACTCTTTCTTTCATAGAAATTACATAACACTTGTGACAAGTATCTGCTTTTGGTCCTTTGAATGAAATGTTGAGTGTTTTAAACTCATGCTCATAAATTGATTTAGAGGCAGGGTTTGTAACTTGTTCCACATAGAGTGCATACATTTTTGTAAAGTTTGGCTAAGCAGGTAAATACACTTCCCCAATAAATTAACGCACCATCGAAAAATAACAAAAAGTTTAAAGTAAATATTTGTCAAAACCACTTGTCTGTTTTGGACGATTTTTTTTTAAATGACAGGTTGCCTCTTCCACAACGTCGGTTTGCTAACTGTGTTTACATAAAATCCTCTTTTTTATTAATACAGGGTGTAGCAATTATAGCGTGATTTTTTCATAAAAGTTGTAACACCCTGTAGAGCGCAATAGTTACATTACCAAGTTCGCATTGATATCACAATTTAGCCTTATCTTCTCTTAACAATTTCATTTTTTATTTACTCCATTATGTTTCCTATTACACGAGAAACTCAATTTTATAACTTAACCTGACTTTATTCATTTGCATTAGCATTATAAGCACTAAAGTAAGTATGGAAAAATCAGTAATTGTCAAATACAGATGCGTATTGTCAGTATTTAGTCCATTCGCCATTTTTTGCAAAAATAATTATTAAACAATATGCCACGAAGAGGGTTGGAGTTACCGAAGAATTGGTGAACAATTTGACGTAACCCACACAACCGTTTCACGAGTTATACAAAGATATAGAGAGACTGGAAATCATGGTCGTATGCCGGGACAAGGAAGAAACCGAGTAACTACTACGATTCAGGATCGGTTTTTAAGACTGTCAGCATTAAGACAACGTTTTGTAACAGCTCGGACCCTTCAAACCCAGCTTCGGGATACTAATGGTTTAGAAGTTTGTACAGAAACTATTCGTCAGCGACTAAGGGAACATAATTTGAGGCCTAGAATAGCTGCTCGAGGTCCAGTTCTAACTAGAGTTCATCGCAGAGCAAGGCTAAATTTTGCCAGAGAGCATCGTAACTGGTTAGAGGCTGAAAAGCTGAAAGCAACCTCGGCAAACCTTAGACAGTTTCTCATTAATTTTAAAATAAAATGTGTTGGTGAACTGTCTAAATTTTTCTTTGGTTCGTTTCCGAATAACTTTAGGCTCAGTTGATTGAACTAAATTAGCAACGAATTTCGTTCTTTCATCTCGACTTCCTAGACTCCAATATTCTTTAAAAATAGTTTCCTGGATCTCAGGGTGGATACGTTCCATACACTTGGCGCGGCAAACTGTCATAGCTGTCATTGCCCTTGCCGGTTTTACTTTTCCGTCAAGAGTTTCATAGCTCTTCCCAGCATTTCGATTTTTATATTTTTTTATTCTTTTTTTTGGAAAATTTTCTGTCAGTAGGTGAAGCTTGGATTACATTTTGTTCTAAATGTGGTTCCTTCGATCTATTTCGTATTTTAGAGCTAGAACTCCGTGTTTGATGCAAAACTTCTTCATCAGAGGAAATACTCTCTTGTTCAGGGTTATAATCTGAAAAAAATAGACAGGATACTTGTTACATTTTCTGAACATCAATTATCTATATAAATAAATGCTTACCTTCGTCAGTTTCTTGACCAAAACTTTCAGCTATTTCCATGTCTTGTACTAGTTGAGTGTGTTGGACTTCATCATAGACAGTACGCTGTTGAAGGTTCAAAACTGTAAAATATACAGTTTCACGTTTTAAGATACATATTATTTTGAGCTCCTATGGCTAGAAAATTATCAGAAAATGAAGTCTTACCAAGGTAAACTTTTTGCTGTCCCAAAATGTTACTTGGGCCAGCCTCATCATCATTGCAAAAAATTAATTGATTAATATCCCCAGTCGTTGACAGGTAAAGGTTCTCCAAGAAGTCTTTTTTATTTTGGACCATGGATTGTTCTTGAAAAAAACAAAATATTTTGAACTCAGACTAATATTCATTTCACTTTTGTTTTCGCAAGAAAAATAAAAAATACTATTGAAATGTATTAATCCTTTATTTACTAACTCACCTGCATGATCATCGACAACATTTTCAGTAAACCCATGAGTAATACTGACATTATGCTCTACACAATTTGAATCTGAAAATAAAATAAAAGTTTGTTTATTAAATGATTTATCAAAACTTGATTTTGGAAGTATTTTACAAAATGTTTTAGGTAGTAAAAAACAATCTACTTACTTTCAGTTTCAGTATTGTTTATGTTATTGCATATATCCACCATTTTTTTGCCTCTTCTCAAAGAAGCCATCTTGACTGCTCTTAACTAGGAAAAATAATAATAATACAACAATTCACTGGAAACACTATTACCTACTTAAACTTTAAGTGAGAAAAAATCAAACTAAATAAGTAGAGCTTACATGCCTAAGAGTGACAAGACAAGACTGATAATAATAAAAGCTCAGATTGCTAACATAAAAAAAGGCTCAATAGTACAAGTCAGCGGTCTGCTATCTAACCAACAGTGAGAAACATGGGTCCTAACAGTATAACTTGACTTATACTCCTTATACAAACCAGATGATATGGAACTTGACTTGTACTGAAAGGTTCAATGCAAAACCGTTAGTAAAAAATACTCAGCATTGACTTCTCTCTTAGGGCATATAGTTATATGACAAACATGAACTATATTAAAAAAAAACCCGAAATCAAGAAAATCTGACTTATACTCTTTGTACTTATTTGGATAGAATATAATAAAATGATAATAAGGAGATATTTTTCGGGTAGGGAGATCTTCATCTTCAATAATGATTATGAATATAATAAAAGTCAATAATCAACAATATTTAATACATCAAACGTTGCAAAAAAAATCATTTTCTCACTACATTTTAAAAAAGCTCAGAAGATAAGGCATATTACCATATTTAACAATTGCATTCTAAAAATTAGTGTTTTACACTTACAAAAAAACTTAGAATGTAAGAGGAGAACAATTTTATAAAATATTGTTAAATATAACCACCAATAATGATCGGATATGTCAATAATTTAAAATTGAAAATTTTAATAGCTATTTGTTTTTGTTTGACGTATCGTCGACGTATAACACTACGATCAAGTTCTTCGGATGGTTTTTAAAATACAAACAAACATCAGCTGTACTCTGTTGGAGACAACAGCTTCTTAAACAACCTTTAACTTTAAAGAATTTTGCAAATCTTGTTGTAAGACTCTGCTTGTTCCATTAAATATATAAAAATACTGTCTTAACATCGAATTGGGATATACCAAAATGTTTAGCTGCAACAATAGATAAAACATTCCTTATTATATCACAACGAGTTGCTGGTGAATAGGTTTCATCAAAATTTATTGCAATAAATCGAGCTTTGAAGCGAACCTTACCATCATAAGTATCTTGTAGTGATAACTTTCATACCTAGTGGCTTTATAAGCTGCTAAGTACCAATCTCCAACAACGACTGCATCTCGTCATCTATGACACTCTTCCACTTATCTGCATTGTCCGACGAAAGAGTATCTTCTTCAGTAGCTGATTCCTCCCTGCAAAGCATTGCATCATATAAACTTGACTTTTTTATTTCAATTATTACTGAGATAATTTTCAACGTCAATCTATCAACATTTATATTAATATGAACTTAGAATTTTTACAGTTCTAAAATTTGACAGTAAAGCATAAAAAATATCAGACCACATTACGTCTAAAAATATTAATTAAGATTATATATAATGAAATATGTCAAATTTCCAAAAAAAAAGAAACAGAACGGAGCATAATTTGGATAAAATCATTCATTATTCATTTAACTATAAATGAATAGATTTTTTTCTAAAAATTCCCCACTTGTCAACAAACCACTTCTTTGTTAAGAATTCGGAAACCCCCGTTCAGGTTGTTTATCTATCCATGTAAGGAGATGCCAGTATCTGTAATTTATTACAGATGTTCGTCACTTTCTCGGCAACTTGAAAAGCTGTTCGGTCTCGTGCAATATTAATAACGACGATCGTCGATCAAGGAACTCAACCAGTAAATGCGATGATTACACTAATGTGTTCACTGGTATTAAAGCTCGGTGTTGATTGTCTGGTCGCAACATTTTTGTTAATCGTTAGACTGTGAAGCAATCACATTTTTGGAATTGAATCAATATTATAAGAAATTGTTCAGTAATTATTACATAATAGTTTGATCACACTTTTTCAATCGTATCTCTCTCAAAGAACACAATATGTTCAATTAAATGGATTCAAGTCTAACAAATATTGCGCCACCTCTGGTATACCGCAAGGTTCAAATTTGGGTCCGCTGTTATTTAATATTTTTATCAACGACATTGGTGACGCTATAAATGTTGATTATTTGCTGTATGCTGATGACTTAAAAATATATTCAGCTATTGAAAATATTTCTGACTGTGAACAGTTGTCGGAAAATTTGAACAAAGTTGTTGAATGGTGCAACAAAAATGGTCTTACACTGAATCCCGTCAAATGTAACGTAATGTCATACACATTAAAAGCGCATCCAATTAAATTCGATTATGTCCTTGATGGACGTTTGCTTTCTAAACCCAACAATTTTATGGATTTAGGGGTTACATTTGACCCAGTATTGTCGTTTAAATACCACATAGATAACATCTCAACAGCTGCAAATCGTATGTATGGATTCATAGTACGAGTGGGCCGTGATTTTAAAAACACAGATACTATTAAATCATTGTATTTCTCATTTGTTCGATCTAAACTCGAATATGCCTCGTTTATTTGGGATCCTTATTATCAAATACACATTTGTCGGATAGAGTCCACACAAAGGCGTTTCCTCAAATACTTAAGTTTTCGGGCAGACCAAATTTATCCACCCATTGGTATTACTCAAAATGCTTTACTGACTAGACACAGATTGACAAGTCTCGACGTAAGACGAAAGTACTTCTCCATAATTACCCTCTACAAAGTTGTTAATTTTAAAATCAATTGTGAAGCTCTTTTACATATGCTTAATTTTAGAATCCCACGCGCAACCTCTCGAAACACTGAATCATTTTACATAGCGACTCCTCGGACAAACGTTCTGAAGTTTTCACCTGTATATAACATGTGTAATAATTATAATAATATTAGTGAACAGTTGGATATATTTAATTGCAGTGTTAAAAACATAAAAACACATTGTTTAAAATAATTTTGAATTTATTTACTGTAATTTTAGATTAATTATCTATATGCCTTTTGTTAAACTGTTTTCTTTCAAATGTACTCCTGTTCTGTAATTGGGTTTAACCTGTTGAACAATGTATAAATAAATAAATAAATAAATAAATAAATAAATAAATAAATACAACAAACCGATTTTGTTATGTTTGGAATTCTTATTGCTTTTAACATACTTTTATATTAGTTTTATTTCGTTTTTATAAATTAATTAGGAACTAAATAAAGAATATGCATGTTGGGGATCTGTGGTATTTTTATTTATATGAAAAGACTTTACAAAAATCTAATTTTAGCATAGAAATAATATAGAAGACCAATATAAACATAACATTTAAGCAGAAATTGAAACCTACTGTGCATAAAAACGCGTCTCTGCGCCTGACATCGCAAAATAGTGTGTCTAGAAGCTTGCGCAATATGCATGACTTGTCCCTGTAGTGTTGCCAAATATATTAAACATACCTAACAGAAAAGAATTTTAAATTAATTAATTTTTAAATTATATGATTTAAACAGTTTATATCTACGAAATATCGCCACAAAATAACTTATAAACATTTAAATAATCAACTAATAATATTTATGTGTAATTACATTCCCAAAAATATATACAAATACCGTATTAATGTCATTAATACCGTATTTTTAATGTTCAATAAGCGATTCACCTACAAATTCAATATTGACCTGGCAATAGCTATAAAATCCGGTGTTTCAAGGCTATATGACGCTGCCCTTACAGGACCGTTTGTAGTTTATTATTTATGCCGCGTTTGAGAATCCACATCGGATGCATCTGAGATGTAGTAAGTAGTAAATCTTTGATCACGTGATTCAGTATACGTAAATGTATTGGGACAGATGTGTCCGATGTGGATAAAAAACGCTCGAGATGTAAAAAATGCATCCGATGTGGATTCTCAAACGCGGCATTAATTACACGATGAAAGTGGCATTTTATTTTTAGTTTTGTGTAGTGTTTAGTCAAATCCTAGGTACAATAAAAGACATTTTTACATTGGCTAATGAAAATGTAATCAATGTATTAGGCAGCTGTTATATTTATTACAAGATTTATGTCTGCAAATCTAAACCTACCTAAGAATTATAATTATGTAAATAGAGATCTGTATATTTATATACAGGCTGCCCAGCGACGGGGAGACATTATCGATATCGGTTTTAAGGCATTTTAAAACATAAACCCGATCTCAACAATCTTAGGAACTCTTCTTCACTCGATATTTTAATCGGTACTTCCTCTTCGTTTTTTGGCTGGCACAACAATTATTTACATTTCTTCATTCCTTACGGCGTTCGAACCAGTAAGGTTTAACGAAATTTAAAAAAAAACCTACTTTAAAAATAAAGATGTTAATGATTTTCTTATGGATCCCATCTTCAGATCTTGACTTAATGTATATAAAACTGTTTCCTTTTCTAACAAAAAGAATCCTAGAAATCGGGCAACGTGGTAAAGAATTATCGCTCAACATACATAAAAAAATATTTCAACGAATTGAGAATATCCTACCATTTTGAAGTATGTTAAAAAAAAATTATTAATAAAGTGAAAAGTAGGACATGAACATATATTATAAAGTATATAAAATGATAGATAAATCCAGTTTAGAAGGTATTATAAATAAACTGTGGAAATATCGAGAATCTCGATTTTGAATCGGAAAAATATTCTACGCAATTTAGTATGAAAGCTGATCAAAATGAAACACATGAACGACAAACTGTTATTGACAACTTTCTTCAAAAGTTTTCTATTTTTCCGAAAACTAACTAGATAGCTCGAAAATCATTTCCTTCGTTAAAACGCCTCTTGTTCCGAAAAAGGTACACGCCTGTCAACATTCATCGTTCATTAAAAAAGTGGTAGATACAAAACGCTTCGTATTGTAAGGCCAAAATATATTTAGAAATCGAAATATTCATATAAACAAAAAAATCATATGAGTGAGATAACTACCAAATTAATGATTTACAAGTTTATTCCTATTATTTATAAAATAGGTTTGCAATGTGCTGGTGTGGAATGTTATCATCGACTAAAAACTTTAAATCTTTGTATTAAATTGATCGAAAACAAACTATAAATTGGTTTAGGCTATATAGAATGTTTCTAATAAGCAGCAACTAATTTTTATTATGGAACCGAAAGACCCTTTTAAAAGGGTTCAAAATTAAAATAAAATATGTACCAAGTAAATGTAGTAGTATTTTTTAATTTATATTAAAAATGGTAACATGAAAGGTTTTCTGTCTAACGACTTATAATCTCGGCTGACAAAATGTAAAAAAATATCGAACATAATATTCCTGGGCCCTATTTTGCACTCCTCAGATTAAATTTAGTTGTAGCAAACGATATTATCAAATAAGATGTCAAATCACAAGCAAAATCTCGTGACTGCAGTACTAATGATTGCCTGTTTGGAAAAGTATCTTTGTTTGTAAATATTTATATGCATAGTTATATTTAAATGCGCGAGTGTAATGTTAAGTATAAACAAAATCCGCCCATTATGTATATACGTTTAGTTACCGACCCTAGTAGATAGGCAATTTGTTATTGTTTTAAGTTTTACCGTAGGGAGAGAGAAAATCAATATTAGGATAAATGGTCCAGCTTCTTTCTGGTTACGTAGGTACCTAAAAAGTATTTTAGTTTTTGGTTAAGTAATTAATTATTGTAACAGTGATTTTCTTGTGATAGTACCTAATTTAGATTGCGGATTAAAGTTTTTGTATATAATTTCGCTGTTTAATAATAAACGTAGTCAAAACCGGAGCACGTGGTTTTTCTGGAAAGTATTTTTAAAATCACAAGCAAAATCTCATGACTACTGTACTAATGATTGCCGAAAATTAACTAATTCATATTTTATGCCATATCTTTCTTAATAAGGACTGTCAGAACCATATTTACCTTAACTTGAAATTTTTTTAATCGTTTTTTGTATAGAATCATCTCTAAAAATGTATGATTGAAATATCGTGCGAACTATTTGTTCGATCAATAAAAAACTTGCACCGGTCCTGTTCGCGCCAGCACCGTTATACGCATGAGCTCCGACACACTATTTTCTCCTTATGGTTTCATTTTTGATTTATGGAATCGGCTTTCTATACTATTTCTATGAATTTTAGTACCAAATTATCTTTGAATAATTTTGATTTTAATTAGTTATGTACCTACTGATATTAATACAATTTCTGTCCGATTCTCAGTAGGGTTGGGCACGTCTTCTACTACTGCACCAACTGGATCTTCCTACAGCAGCAGTATAACTATTTGTCTCAAAAGGATATTTTGTAATCGACTATATAAGTAATCACATTTAAATAATTTTCCGTTGACTGTAATGGAAATTAAAGCTGAAACTGGCCACAAAATAGAGTTAAAGCTTGTATCAATACCTTTTGCAACATCTATACCTACTATTATAAAGTCTATAGGAATAGTAATGAGATATCCACAAAAAAATGTTTCTAAAATAGGCTGTAAGTGACCAAAACATTGATAGGTACGAGTTATGTCTGAGATTAAACTACCTACGCATCTGAATTAATACCAAACTATTATAATAAACGATAATCACTGCATAATGATAGGTGTCGACTATCTAGAAAGGGTGATACAATATGAAGAGTTTCTGCGCAAAATTCCAGGTTAACTTGAAAGTCAGGAAAGTGATATTTTCCGTATAGCGATTTCCCATTTAAATAAAATTTTGCTTTCGACAAAAATACTTTTAGTGTATTTTGATTCTTTTATACCAAAACTTTTTCAAAACTTGTTTCTTAGATATACAAAGAAGCAGTTTTGCATGAAAGGATGGGAGTGTTGAATAACTATGTTGCCACCTTAAATCTCACACCGACTCTTGTAGTTTTACATTAAACTTTTGCTCTACACAAGTAGGTGGTACCAACGGTATTAAAAAGTGAATTTATTATATTAATATAGGATCATAAATACTTGTTCAATTTTGCGTTTACTTCTAATTTAATAACATCTAAATATTTGTTGAGTTTTGTTATAAAATAACATGTAAATTTATGGGAACGTAATCTATTGACTTTTGTTGAACAATAGAAGTTTGGTATTACCTTTAGGATATGATTTTGTCTAATTTTGATATAAACTTGTTGAGAATTTGTTGAGTTTTAGATGTTGAGCTTGATATACGATCCATTATATGTACTTGTTAAAGATACACAAGCTATTGGGTGCACATAAGTCTTATTAGAATTAGTAGTAGCTTTCGAAAGAAGCACTTGTTTATTTTTACTTTGATTATGCAGAAAGGGTAATAAAATTTCATCCAATATCTGTACACTTATTGAAGCGACATCAGGCTTTTGGGTGCGCAGAAGATTGACTGCAATAGGTAGTAGCTTTCGCAAGAAGTACTTGTTTCTTTAACTGTGACAGTATTCTGTATATATATTGGAAAATAAGTTCCTGAACAAACTGAATTCTTAGAACATAAGAGACTAGTATATAACCCTTACAAATAAAAAGTTTCCAGATAAAATAAATCCAAACAATTTAATGTTGAAGGGTACTATTACGCTAGTAAACATGGAGCTGTTTATTTTGTGTTTTTTGCTATAAAAACTAAATTAGATTTCAATTAAAATAAAACATTAACATTAAAACTGGAGTAAAAACTATTTTATGGCTTTTATTCTGTTCCAAAACTAAAAATACTTTTTTTATCGAGTAAACAACTGTTGTGAGGTTATAATTGTGATTAATGTATCAATCAACTCATATAGTTACTATTGACAGTAAATATTTAATGATCGACAAGTGCTTTATATAAGTTCATAACAACCAAATTAGGTCATCTCGCGACCACCAGTAAGAATGACTAAGACATTATTTATACCATTTAATCAATATCAGATCGCAATTTCTCTGTTTGTACTTTGAGTAATCCGGATTAAAGTACATTTAAGATTGACGATATAAAAATTATGACCTCTTTCAATTTATTCATCACATGTACCAGTTTGATTTATTAGCAGTACATGCACATAAAGTTAAAGTCCTTTCGTCTATCAGGATCAATAAAGAATACGAAGAAGATATGTTGCAAACTCTAGCATAAGTAAAGATGAAAATTGAGATAAGTCACATATGTAAAAAAGTATACTCTACAATTTCGTGTGTATCTGATAATTTTACGAACAGACGTAACTTTATAAAAAAAACTTTAAAACGCTCTCTTGTAAAATTGTAAAAATTGAGTTAGGTCACTTTGTGATATTGACTACGAATTGTGCAATTATTATCCTATAATAGCTTACAGTCACATAAATGTTTCATGGCTATTGACACTTGGATTGCTATTATCAATAGAGGGCGGAATATATGCATCAAAATATAACAAAATATGCGCATATATATGCATCGTTTTTACCAAAAATATGCAGTTATTTTGTCCAATTATGCCTAAATATGCAAATGCATATTTGTTAAAAATACTTAAAAAAAGTAGGGGGTGGGTAACTCAGTGGTTAGTGCGTTGGCCTGTGGACTTAGGGGTCCCGGGTTCAAATTCCAGCCGGGACGCGATTTTTTAAATTAATTAATTTATTTAAAAATTAATTCTGATGCCTAGCGAATATTTCCACTTGACCATTCACTGTTGGGTTCTAATTAACATTGCTGTTCCTAATTTGGTACGCTATCAAAGCCATTAGACGAAAAAAAAAAACAAAAGAAAATATGTAATATAAAAATTTATTTAAAACAAACGAAACACAAAAACTAGTAGAAGTTAAGTATAGAATAGTATAAAAATATTAAATAGTAATATTATAATTTATAATTAAATATTTTTCGAAATTTTCTATTAAAAATTTTTGTCTTCTGTCTGTAAAAATATGTTTTGATATAGAAAAGGTCCTTTCAACATCTACCGAAGTAATAGGACAATACCGTAATTTTGGAAGTAATGTACAGGGCCAACGTAAAACTTCTTTGGAAAATTTTCCCTCAAAAATGTTTTTCACTTCCCTTATTTCATTGAACCCTTCATTCTTTAATAAAGTTGTATTTAATTTTTTTCTAATCTTAAGGCCTATGTCACCAGGAACATTGTTACATTTATCGGAAACTGTTGCAATAAAATTTGTTGATTCAATTAAACTTAAATTTTTCTTTTCCAATAAAGTTATTACATCAGGTAAAAAACTAAAATTAACCTTTATAAACACAAGTTGCTTAGGCACAAGGGGATTTTTTAACAATTCTTTACTTTGCACTACACATTGTGAATTGTCTTCTATATCCAAAATTAAATCCTTAATTGCTTTAAAATTTTCTACATAGAATATAGCTGCTTTAATCCATGTCCCTCATCGCGTAATTACGGGATCCGGAGGCAAACACACCCCTACCATTCTCTCTTTATACAACTGCACTCTTAAAGGGGCTTTTAAAAATATTTTTTTCACATTCGAAATTAGCTTGTTAACCAAGGGATATTCTGTTCTCACAGTTTCTGCAACTAAGTTTATTCCATGCAGAAGACAAGTAACGTGAACCATATTTGGATAAAATATTTTTAAGTTTTGCCCTACTTTTATCATATATGGTGCTGCGTCAGACAAAAACACTAAGAACTTCTCTGAGGGAATTTGATTTGGTAAAAAAAATTCTGCTAGAGATTGTTGAATAAATCGGGTAACAGTTGTATTGTTGGTTTTTTCTAACTGTTTTGATGCAATTAAATATGATGTACCTGGTTCATTTTCTTTTAAGGCTCCAATCATAAGATGTACCATATATCTTCCACAAGCATCTGTGCTTTCATCAACAATGATGTAAAAATTGCTATCATCCAGTAAAACTTTAATTTCTTCTATTACATTTATATATATAGCATGTACATTTTTTTTTCTGAGTGTAGATTCGTCAGGAATGGTTTGATTGCAATATTTTTGTAAACATTCTCTTAGATGTAGGTTTTGTAACTTCTTTAATGGAATATTTGCCGCAACAAGAGCTTTGCACAAGTCCTGATTAAATACCTCCTTGTCCCTTTTTGTTTTGTCGGCGTTTTGAAATGACCTCACAACGCATTGTTGAACCGGTTGTGATTTCATTTTTTGCAATTTAGCCTTATGCAATGATGTTTTCACGTGTTGAACCACTTTGAACTTTTTTTCGCAAACCACTATTTTGGCACAAGCTTTACAAAAAACTTTATCACCATTGATTTCCAACTCTGGAAAGTTAATAATCCACGAAGAAATTTTCAACATTTTAGGAAACTTTTAAAACAACAAATTATTACAAGACTTTTCACTAGGCAAATAACGAGGATACTATCTTTTTAAACTGAATGAAAAACATTCAAAATATTCCGATGTTAGGGTAGATTGGTTACAAGAAATTACTGAGAATTTTATATAAACCGTTTTATTGCATTGTAGGTAATACTTTATCTGTGTAAATACCATCTATTAACAATTACCTTAATGGGCTTAATCTCTTAAGAAGGTAAAAACCCAGTGCATGCCACCCTCCAAGAACTAATTAACAAGAATTTACAAGAAGTGACACTTAAAAACAAATACAAAAATTTAAAAGGTCTTTATTTCAAATATATCTGTATAATCTGTTAAAATAGTTTTTGATTTGCACCGTATAGTAATACATTTTTTTTTCGAAAATATGCAATATTTTCTTAAATTTTCTGAACTTTGGTAAAATATGCAATATTTTCTGAATTTTGGTAAAATATGCAATATTTTCTGAACTTTGGTAAAATATGCAAAAAATGCATATATATATGCATTTTGCATATATTCCGCTCTCTAATTATCAATAATATATTTACAATTTTTAATAATATTTCTTTTTATATTGTCTCTCCCACTCGTAAAATAATTAACACTGTTAGTTGGTGTGTTAAATAAATAAAAATAATGTTTGGTTCTATATTACATATTTGCTTTTTTCAATTTTAACTTCTTTATATTTCTTAGCATGCCGTCTAGTTCTAACTGAAGAGAAAAACATCAATTTAAATAATTATTCAAAAAATAAAGAACGCAAGTGAACACCGATGCCATCAAGATGTTATTACCTAAAGCACAATCCTATGAAATTGTTAATTTCAAAATGAAGTCTGCTTATGGCATTCGTGCAATCAACATATTTAAAGCTTGTTGGTTGGCAGCCTTGGTGATGACTGTGATGAGTGAGCTTCAAACGGTGTAGCGAAGTATGTGGATCTCCTACGTGTAATAATACCGGTTGTCCTGCGCCATTTATTATCGCCTTCGGTCCTCCAACCATATAATTAATATAACATTTATCAAGCAATTACATATTCTCCATCATGATCGAAGTTGCCTTTGGAACAGTCAAAATTAATTGCAGTAGAATATTTTTAGACCTCTTATTCGCAACACTTGTGAATGATTGCAATTTTATTCTGAATATTTTCGAAAAAATTGCTACTAAAGTGTCATTTACATATATTAATTTTAATTACGTATTTTTATTAAGATCATTTTTCAGTCCGGCGGGACGTCTCATTTGCTTAAGTTATAGCCTCAATTTGTCCAATTTCTAGTAAAGGTTAATTAAATGAATTTTTCAAGTTTGCTTCCAGGTATATTTCAGCGTTTTATTTTAGCCTTAAATCAGTTTTCACACTAATTTTCTTGTTTATAGACTGAATACTGCCGTTTTTTGATTGGTTTGACCATTATATACATTGCCTTGAGGTAACATTGTCCTTGTAAGGAATAAAAGTATTAAATATCATTCACTAACCAATTTACTAAAATTTTAAAGCGATATTTTTTTTAATACTTATGTTCGTAATAAAAATTTTATATTTTCAAGATCCAAAATCAATTCAAAAATATTCGTCTGGTATTCATACGGTTCAAACATTAAAAAGGGAGCTAGTGCTGGAATGTATAAACCTAAAGCGAAAACAATAGTTTTTCTGGATCTAGACACAACGAGTGCGATTAGAACTGAAAAAAAAGTTTACTTTGAACAGAAACTTCAAAATGCAGATAGAAAAAATAAGTGGAAAATTTTGAGAACATTTAACATTATAGGAAATATCAAGACAATAAATAACTATGGCAAGCAGTTGTAAGAAGGTAAAGACATATCACTTTCATTCGAAATGGGAAGAACAATACTTTTTTTACAGAAGTTAAAGATAAAAATGTGTGTTTGTTATGTAATACTTCGGTCTCCGTTGCTAAAAAAGGAAATATTGAGAGACTTCATAAAACTGTACATTCTAATTTTGAAAAATCATTCCCACTAAATTCTGCCGCCAGAAAGGAGAAACTGAAACAGTTAAAAAAGCAGTTAATTGGACAACAATCAATATTTTTAAGAACAGTCGACAAAAATAAGGCTGCAACTGAAGCATCGTACCGTGTGTCCCAGATAATTGCACAAAAAAAGAAACCTTATGAAGACGGGGAAATGATAAAACAGGCGTTTTTAGAAGCTGCTGATTCGTTATTTACCAACTTTAGAAATAAAGACGAGATAGTTTCAGCTATAAAATCTATGCAACTTTCTTCTAATACAGTGATGAGACGTATATAAGTAATGAACAATGATATTTTTTTACAGTTAAGAACTGACTTAGATAACTGTGTTTATTTTTCACTTCAACTGGATGAATCAACAGAAGTCGTTGACACTGTCCAGATGGCCGTGTTCGTAAGGATGGTTTTTAGTGATTTTACAATTGAAGAAGATTTTTTAAAGTTTATTCCACTGAAAGGACACACTACTGGACAGGAATTGTTTTCTCATTTAAAAAATATTATTTCTTCCGAGAAAATTCCAATATCGAAAATGGTAGGCTTGACAACCGATGGCGCCCCAGCTATGGTGGGTTGTGATAAGGGTCTGGTGGCGTTACGTCGTAAAGATGAAACTTTTCCGCAATTTCTCTGTTACCACTGCATTACCCATCAGCAAGCATTATGTGAAAATTTCCTGAAACTAAACAACGTTATGAAACTGGTGGTAAAAATTGTGAACAAGATTAGAGCTCAAGCGTTACAAAGAAGATTATTCAAAACCTTGGCCGATGAAGTTGACTGTCAATACGGGGACCTACTCCTTCACTCTGAAGTCCGATGGTTAAGTAGAGGACGGGTGCTGAAACGTTTTAATGATGTCCTATCTGGCATGGTTCAATTTTTCAAACAACGCGATGAACCGACTCCGGAACTAGAAAATTCAATCTGGCTTAGAGATTTTGGTTTTCTCGTGGACATTACAGAGATATTAAACAAACTTAATTTGCAGCTTCAGGGGAGAGACAAAGAACTAGCGGAAATGATTTCTGATATAAAAGCATTTATCAAAAAGCTGGAGTTTTGGGAACAAATCCTAATTAACGGCGATGCCAAGCATTTTCCTATTCTTTCAGAAAAAATATCTCAAAATCCATTAGAACCCTATGACAGCAAATATCATGTAGAAATAGTTTCTACCCTGAAGAATAACTTCAAAAATCGTTTTAAGGATTTCAACAAAATGGCTTTAGTAGCGCAGTTTGTTGTTTCACCCTTTATGGAAATTGATATCCAACAGTTTGCAACTTGTGTTATGCAGAACTTTGGCGAAGACATCGCTGCAACAGAAATGGAAGTAATTGAGTTTTAAAATGATTTAGCCTTAAAATCGTTAGTCTCAAGTACCAAATGTATCTGGCCTATAGTAAGTAAAGACAAATATTCAGTTCTATGCCGTATTGCCTTGAAAATGATAAATTAACTGTGGATTATTTCATTTAAGTTGCGTTACGTGGCTTCTGTGTGGGTAGCTCGCTGTTTATTCCAAAATTAACAAAGTAGCTCAACACATTGAGAGGTTGGCGACCACTGCTCTAGTGTATCACATATTCCAAAGTAAATACACTCTTTACTGTACAAATCAGATAGTTTTACTATAGGTCTAAAAGCAACAATATTTTAAAATTACTTCAAAAATGTATAAAATGCTTTTCTACACTGTTTCATCAATATTAAACATTTTAATATTCCAAAGTTTCTCCCACATCCCCAACTAGCCATTCATAAAAGTGTATTTGTTGTGAAGTTCTCATCATCATCTATTGTATAGTCCAGGAGACAGTGACGATTTTCGGTATTTATTTTCCCAGTCAACAAGCACGAATAGAGAATTGTAGGATTAGCAATTCTAAGCAAAATTCATATATATTTAGAGGGGGGATCTGATGGGCTGAGGCCGAAAATGCGTCAAAACATACGAGAACACGGCCCTTTTTTTCCATTGATAAAAATAGTTTTAGTAGTAAGAGATGTACTGAAGTTAAGTAAAAAAATAGTCTGATTAATCTGTATGGATAATATATTTGGCAAGTGCATAAAATACACTTTCAAACGAGTTATGTACACAATTATTTCTACGACCACAATTATTTAAAGAATGTTCCAGGTGTTTTGTATATTAAAGTGTACGCATAGGACACATAAATAAAATCTTATATCACAATGTTTCACTTAACCAGTTGGTTTATTTAATAATAATTGAAGATATTACAGAAGAAAATAGGGAAATAAATTACATTTCCTTTTACACTTTCATATAATAATTGTTTTATTTAGAATTCACGAATCACTTATTACTCTACATTAATTATAATTATTGTTAGTTTCGTTATGTCAAATCATTTATACTAGAAGTGTGAGGAAAATACAGTGAACTGTGGAACGCCAATATCGTTGGATGCGCGTGGTAGAAATGGTCCTATAATACTGCTAAAAACATAGCTAAATTTTCATGGAAACATTGTACTTTTGACATTTGCGATACTCCGACGCATATGCATTATTGATGTAATCTCATGATTGTACAGTAATAGTTTTTGCAATTTTAGTGTGATTTTTAGGTTATTATGGTTATTCATTTTATTTGGTTCTGATCTTTTGCGCTTTTAGAGTATTTGTCTTTAATATAGTTTTTAATTTGAATTTTAATATTGTGGTCTATTTATATTTTATTGCTGCTTTTCGACCAGTGCTTTATTCTTTTTGTGTTAAAATAAGCTTTATAACCATTAAGTACATGCTTCTAGTTGATATCTACCTAATCGTCATCGGGTGCTTGCAACAATGGGAAAAAGTGTATGGTTTTTTTGGTGTAAAGTTAGACGCCTTCATTTTTCAGGTAAGTTATTTGTAGTTATTTTTTACTTAAAAGGATAGCAATACGTCCTGGTTCGGGGTGTGACTTTTGGGTTTTAGCTATCTGAGCCAAATTGTCGGCTAAGTGTCCTCTTTTAGGGCACCCAGAACCGAAAATTATATAGGTATATAATGTTTTTTTTTAAATTATTTTTTAATATGTATGCAGCTTGGATGAGGGCTTTAGGAAGAGATCCTAAGACTGAACACTGACTGCTATAAATGCCGTTTTTAGAGCACATTTCATAGTAAGTGATTTCATTCTAGCAGCAATGAGGAAACGTTTAAAAAACATGCTGTACCAGCTATTACTTTAAGACCTCGTCTCTTTAAGTTATTATTACTTCATTCTAATGTATATATTAAAATGGTTTTTAACTTATGTCCTTATGATTAAAAGATGTAGGTATTTTAGTTATGTTATAATAGAAATATATGATACTTTGTATTGACTGACCTACTGGTCACTGGTCATTCCACTTTTACTCCCTTCTTTCATAAATTATCAAATTATTTAAAAACAAATACATACCTAGCTATTTTTTGTAAATTACATTAAAATTTTAGTATTAATACTTTACTAATAAAACTTCAGTTAATTTATCTTATATATATACACACACAACGGAAGAGTTAATTGGATTTTCTCCTTGTTGAGTTTCAAAAATAGTAATTTAACATGATTTAAAAACAAATACATGAAATGGGCAAAATAGGCCTGCAAAGGCACTTTGTAAACAATCTCACTTGTATCGATGTGACGTAATGCGCGAATTCAATCTGGCTTACTTTTGTTAATAGATTGGCGTTCCATTTTAAATATACAGTTCACCGGGAATAGATTATTTCAATATACACGGACCGGGAAAACAAGTACGAAAAAATTCACTGGCTCCTGGACTAGTACTGTATCGAAGGAATTTTTATGAATGAAACAATATACGACCCTTCACAATTGCGGTCTACTCTACTTCCGCTGTTGTCAGACATTTTTTTTTTTGGACAATTTAAAGTCCTAACAGTAATTCAAGCAAACGCAATAACATTACTACAGTTAAAAACATCGCAAACTTGGCATCAATATTTTAATTTTATCCAAATATTGCATTTCTGTCGAGGATCATCCGCGTTGACTTCAATGTTCAATCCGATTATTGAGTTTCTACCGCGGACACCACCGTTCATTCTTCAAAAATTTTGTAAATAATCCTACCTGTCTTGGTTATATATCTATGGTTTCTCAAATAACAGATTTAATAGTCGTCTATAAAATAAAAACATTTAAATAAAACGTATTTTCGGATATATAATTAAATTCAAAAACATTTAGACAACATTGGAGTTTCAAGTAAAGCATATATTTTTACTAAATCTAAGAAATATTCAGCAGACGGTCTTTTAGAAAGACCAGACGCATTTGAATTACTTCCAACATTTCACTTTTTCACATAACGTACGGTGAGATAGACAGAAACGGTTGCTAAAGCGATTTTATTCCAGGTAAAACCAGTTTGTTTATGTACTGACTTTGTGGTGTGTTTGTGCTTGCCATTCTTCAAATAAAAACTGAACTAAACTCATTTATATTTCAAATGTAATACTAACAAAAACAACTTTTATTTGTCCATTGTAGAGAGCATTTTACGAAAATGAAAATTTGTTTGACTGCTTTCTATATAATTATTTGTTTTTTATTTATTTATTTATTTAGAAAGGCCATAAAATATATTTTTTATATTTTCAACTTCCATATATAATATAATAATTATAAAAATAAATGTCTGTCTTTATTTACAAATATATGATATTTGGGTTCATGTTTTAATAAATAGTTTTTGTTTTGTGAAATCTACACTCGATTTAAATTTCTTTACATTTCTTATTTTTTATTCCGAATAAAAATCAGTACATAATATTCTCTATCAGTTTTTCTAAATTTTATGGGATACTGATTGTAACCAGATGAATATATTTACATTTTTTATTTCTTATTCTTTTATTCCGATTAAAAATCAGTACTTGATATAATTTGTAGCAAATGTTCTAAATTTTATGACAATATAAATATATTTACAATTAATACTCATAGCAAATTTAACTGCCACCTACATTCCGACTACAGCTATCAAATTATATAATTTAATACTTAACATGTTACGTTAACTCTGAGGTTAACTCAAAACAGTTTCACAAATATTCTGCTATTCATAAATATAACAAAACTTATAATTAACATTCTCCTAACATGTTAGAGCGGTGTTATTATGTGTAGTTATTTCATCAATCATCAACGTTTTGTATTTCCTGTAAATCATTTATTAAGTGACGCATATTAAAATGGCAGTTGTTAAAAAAGTTTTGCCCGTGTTTCGAAAGTTTTTATGTTAATGAATATGGATACGAAAAGTTTGTAGTAAATAAATCGAATGTTCTAATTTGAGGATTTATTGAAATGTATGATTATTTTATTAAATTGTCATGTAGACTATTATTATAGAAATTTCAGGCAATAGGATATTTTAAGATAATTAAATAAATATATGGAACGAGCGATATTTTTTCTGTTGCTATGTTAAAATAGATTCATTTTTTAGAACTGAAACAGTGTTCCTATACAGAGTGGATTAAAAACCCCAGGTTTGAATAAAAACAAATTTGCCAAAAGGTTAGTATTTTGGTAAATCAACTAAATTTATATATGTATATAAAAAGTAAACCTCTAACCCTCTAACCGGCTTTAAGGGTTGCAATTCACTCGTAATGGGGTAAATTGGGAAGTATATTATTATTATTATTATTATTATTACTAATATTATTATATTTTTTTTACGGCGCCCAGTAATTCTACATATTTTTTAGATCAGTGGTCGCAACCTCTCAATGTGTTGAGATACTTTGTTAATTTTGGAATAAACAGCGAGCTACCCACACGGAAGCCACGTAACGCAACGTATATGAAATAATCCACAGTTAATATATCATTATATGTATTTATTTTACTACTTAACTGGTAATACATAGCTACTAATAATAAACTAATAACAAAATAACTAATATTACTAGTACGTACTTGTTCATAGCTAAATTCCTACCTACCAAACGAAGGTGTTTGAAAAATAAACACAAACTTTTATCCAGCCACAACGGCATGTCACGTAAGATTTAAAAATAGTTAATAATAACAACAAAAAAGTAACGCACTACCATGAACATAAACATTGAAAAATAAAAAAGCACGTTCAATGAGAAGGCTGACACTCAGACTCATCGATAATTTTTTTAATGTTTGCAGTATAATCTGATACAGCCATTCGAATACAATTATCCAAATGTTCATCTGTAAGTCGATTGCGATATTTGTTCTTAATAAACTTCATATTGGAAAAAGAAGATTCACACAAATAGGTTGAACTGAATAATGCTTTCACTTTCAAGGCAACACGGCATAGAACTGAATATTTGTCTTTACTTAGAATAGGCCAGATACATTTGGTACTTGAGACTAACGATTTTAAGGCTAAATCATTTTGAAACTCAATTACTTCCATTTCTGTTGCAGCGATGTCTTCGCCAAAGTTCTGCATAACACAAGTTGCAAACTGTTGGATATCAATTTCCATAAAGGGTGAAACAACAAACTGCGCTACTAAAGCCATTTCGTTGAAATCCTTAAAATGATTTTTGAAGATATTCTTCAGGGTAGAAACTATTTCTACATGGTATTTGCTGTCATAAGGTTCTAATGGATATTGAGATATTTTTTCTGAAAGAATAGGAAAATGCTTGGCATCGCTGTTAATTAGGTTTTGTTCCCAAAACTCCAGCTTTTTTATAAATGCTTTTATATCAGAAATCATTTCCGCTAGTTCTTTGCCTCTCCCCTGAAGCTGCAAATTAAGTTCATTTAATTTCTCTGTAATGTCCACGAGAAAACCAAAATCTCCAAGCTAGTTCCGGAGTCGGTTCATAGCGTTGTTTGAAAAATTGAACTATGCCAGATAGGACATCATTAAAACGTTTCAGCACCCGTCCTCTACTTAACCATCTGACTTCAGAGTAAAGGAGTAGGTCCCCGTATTGACAGTCAACTTCATCGGCTAAGGTTTTGAATAATCTTCTTTGTAACGCTTGAGCTCTAATCTTGTTCACAATTTTTACCACCAGTTTCATAACGTTGTTTAGTTTCAGGAAATTTCCACATAATGCTTGCTGATGGATAATGCAGTGGTAACAGAGAAATTGCGGAAAAGTTTCATCTTTACGACATATCGCCATTAGACCCTTATCACAACCCACCATAGCTGGAGCGCCATCAGTTGTCAAGCCTACCATTTTCGATATTGGAATTTTCTCGGAAGAAATAATATTTTTTAAATGAGAAAACAACTCCTGTCCAGAGGTGTGTCCTTTCAGTGGAATAAACTTCAAAAGATCTTCTTTAATCGTAAAATCACTAAGACCATCCTGACGAACACGGCCATCTGGGCAGTGTCAACGACATCTGTTGATTCGTTTGGTTGAAGTGAAAAATAAACACAGTTATCTAAGTCAGTTCTTAACTGTAAAAAAATATCATTGCTTATTACTTCTACACGTCTCATCACTGTATTAGCAGAAAGTTGCATAGATTTTATAGCTGAAACTATCTCGTCTTTATTTCTAAAGTTGGCAAATAACGAATCAGCAGCTTCTAAAAACGCCTGTTTTATTATTTCCCCGTCTTTATAAGGTTTCTTTTTTTGTGCAATTATCTGGGACACACGGTACGATGCTTCAGTTGCAGCCTTATTTTTGTCGACTGTTCTTAAAAATATTGATTGTGGTCCAATTTACTGCTTTTTTAACTGTTTCAGTTTCTCCTTTCTGGCGGCAGAATGTAGTGGGAATGATTTTTCAAAATTAGAATGTACAGTTTTATGATGTCTCTCAATATTTCCTTTTTTAGCAACGGAGACCGAAGTATTACATAACAAACACATATACATATTGACTACGAAAAGGCAGTGATTAGTATCATTAAGGAAGTTTTTCCAGAAGCAATAATCAAAGGTTGCAACTTCCACTTTAACCAGGCTCTGTGGTGAAAGGTTCAAGAATTTGGACCAGCCACCATTTACAGAGATAATCAGAATATCAGAAATCACATCCGAATATGCGCATCCCTTGCTTACTTGCCAGAAGCAACGTTATCACACGCATGGTTGATTATAATGAAGACTGCACCCAAGGAACCACTCTTGGCCAAATTCAATGACTGTTTTGTTGATCAGTGGTTGGATAATGATTTGTTTTGGATGATGTACAAGGAGAGATATAGAACCACCAATACAGTAGAGGGATGGCACATCAGACTCAATAAACTAATAGGTAAAGCCAATCCGAATATTTACGAGTTATTGAAAATAATTGAAGGGGAAATAAGGGTGTTAGCTTTAGCTAAAAAACAAGCAAGTCTCTATATGACCACAAGAGCCACAAAATGCACTAATATCAACCGAGTATAGGTGAATAAAAGTTGTTAAATAATAATTGTTGGGGGGAGGGGGCAGAACACCCAATGTATTTAACGACAAGCCGCCACTAAATACATGATACACTTTTGAATATCAAAAAAATATTGGTATACCTCATTGTAAGAAAAAGTAGATGAGGGGTAAGATTTTCAATAATATTTTAAGCAAATCTTTTGTATAGTTCTAAAGTTTTTTAAAACATCATCAACGGAGCAATACTGCATATGATTATGTTCGTCTTTATCCATTTATCGTCTTCTGGGATAAACATACATATTAATTAATTGATTAAAATCCACATCACCCGTAAATTCTCCTACATTAAAATCCAAGGACCAATATTTCCGAGTAATGACTTAAGCGTGTGGGGGAATGGCTCTTGAGATGTTTTGAAAGGGTAAGATATTGTCGGATCTATAGGATTGTAAGCAGGATTTTTAGGAGAGACTGATACTTTGGTAGAGTATAAAAGAAGTAGTTGCTGTCGACGTAAGTGGAGTGGAAGCTCGCGAGATTCGCATTAGAGACTTTCTACTGGGCTGGACCTGAACGCTCCAAGGCACCATTTTGGACTATAGTTAGAGCTTTTGTAGGTTGGACTTGGATGCACCGATGAAAACTGAACTGCCGTAGTCTATAGCACGGGAATTTATATCATATGCACAATATGCCAACCAGTTTACTGCACAGACCACCCAGGGCTTGTTTCTCTTTACCTTCTTACAACTGCTTGTCATACTATTATTTTTTGTTGTTCTCTACTAACCCAACCGCTGGACGTTGGTTACGCGTTCAGTTTTAAACTAAGCGCAATGTCGCCGCGCCCTGCGTATTTATCCCGTTCAAAGCAATCCTGATCGTTCTCGAACACTAACGCGCTGGTCCGGCTGGTTGGTTCTAGCCGATTCTAGCTTGATTGCGTCAGCGGCAGATCGCTCACCGCAACGTTGCCGCTGTTTATGTTTAATATTATGACAATTATATTTTTTTTGTGGAATTTTCGGAAGATTCTCTGATTTTTGCAGTTTGTATTTTTTAAATTGAGAGCTACCAGAATTGCCTCCGCGAGCTACCGGTAGCTCGCGATCGATAGGTTGGCGACCACTGTTTTAGATATATTGCTTGTTTTGATGTGCGTATATTTTGGCGAGTTTTATTTTTAAAACGAAATTGATCTGATTTGAAAAAAAAAATGAAAAGCAAAAGGATATAATTTGTATACTTTTTTATATAATAAACATAATATGAACAATTCATTATCAAAACCTACAGACGCATCCAAATAATTAATTTTATTATTAAATACATAAAAGAATTAAAAAATTAGCGGCAAAACGTATCCTTGCAGCTTATTAAAATTTTTATTACTTTCTGAGGAATTCTAATTTCCCTTTTTATCGTCACTTCATTAAAAAAGAGATCCACACTCGCACACGTGCTCTCTGATGCTAACGAAACAAGCCAAACTGAAAAAAACCACAAACTGTTTTATTGGAGAGTTCGAGCGGCGTCATATGGCTACAATTTCGTTTTATAATAACTTTGTTTAAATTCCACTTGGCGCCACGGGTGGTCTGTGGGTGTTTCCATTCGTGAGAAAACTCATTCGGGTGGACTTTCCTCACCAGAATTTTCAACAAGGTGTCGATTTCGTCGGTCTATAATTTTTAATTTAAATTCTTGTTTTCGAAATCGTTTTGATTATATTACTATTAGTTGGATGTATGGTTGTTGCAATTTAGAACGTGTTTAGAGTCTTACATGTAGGACATAGTAAAATAAATAATAACAGTTTACTTCGAAGATCAATAAATATTCTGGAGACATGTTTTTTATAATACAGTAAGAATATATAGGTTTATGTTAAGTGAATATTTTGATAAAATCCTGAAACAGATAATTTAAATATTTAATTAGATATTTATTCAGGCAAAATTTCAATGTCTTCAAAACTTTCTGGATATTCATGAAGCAAGGTTTTTAAGTTATACACATTCGAACTTATAGAAGGCTCATTTTAAATTTCCTGAAGGAGACAATAACAGAAATTGTTGCTATTTTAAATTATCCTTATTTTTAAATGGTCGAGAATATTATTTAAAAATAAATCAGAATATTATAGTTTTATATATGTTTAACTATTATATGCAACATTTTTGATGATTTAATTCACAATAGTGTCCTATTTTTACATATAAGTTACAAGGATAGATATGATTTGAATTTAAAACCATAGGTATCCAGTTATACCTAATACAATGGAACACAAATCATAGAATCCCGCTGTTTCAATGCATTAGGCCATAAACTGCCGAAAATATATCCGGTATATTTTGGTTTTATTGTCTTTGGGATAAAATATTGCGTGACTTTCGGCACCGATGAGGGTCGAAGCGAAGGGGAACTTTTATAGCGAATGATCCTGAACGTCAAAAAATGCGCTTTATGCGCCCTAAAATTTTAGGTGTGTGGTTCAGTAATTGGAGTTTTATTGAAAATGCATGTCTTTTTTGGGCAGGCTATTAATTTTATTTTATTGTTTTAATCAAACCAAAAGGAAATCTATCGTTTTGCGATATCCCACATTCGTTGGAGAAAATATATTGATATAATGATGAACGTAAACAATAACGATGCAATTGGAAAACGTTGTAGTATGTTAGAATGGAAATTTAATGATCAGACATATTAACTGTTTTAAACCTAATTTTAAATGGTAACATAAGGCCAAAAACTTTATATACATTAAAATTAAAATTGTTTTAACAATGACTGTTTTCTTCTCCTCATTCTCGTCCTCCTTCTTTTCCTCCTCCTCTGCTACTCCTCCTCCTCCTCCCTCAGCCTCCTTCTCGCTCATCCTCCTTCTCGTCACTTGATAGGTGCTCCTACCCTTTACCCACTTTTGTGATTCATTAATCTAATATTCTTGCTGATAAAGACTTTTGTTTAGATTTTTATTGAATCTCGAAGCAGCTTAGCTTGAAATCTTTACTACAGTCTGTTAGTTATACTTACGCGGGTTTCGGATTAACAACATTATACAAATTAGTCATTGACAACCAGTTTCAATAAGCCGCTTCCCAAGAAATTAGGTAAAATTGCCCTAATGGTCAGATTTAAATTAAAATAACATTAGGGTAGGTACTAAATTTGTTACAAATATTGCAGTTGAATTGATTCTTTACAAGTGTTGACATTGTATGTATATTGTAAATTTACTGGAAATTTTAAAAATGCCAAGACATGTGTTAGATGTAGATAGTCTAATTTTGTAGTGTACATAAGTATTTTACGGATACAAAAGAAAATGGCGGTCCTTTAAAATCGGTAATGTCTGTACAACAACGCGTATTCGATGCTCTAGGAATTAGTGAAAACAAATTAAGAGGTGTATTACAAAATCACAACAGTGAACTGCCGAAAGACGATCACCGTAAAACTCGCCCATGATTGAAAACGAAAGATATTCCAGATGGAAAGAAATTTGAAATTCGTGATACCATTTATCGAATGAGGGCCAACAAGGAAAATGTGACCTTAAATACAATTCTTTAGGAATTAATAGATAGAAAATTTGACGACATTGGCAGCACAAGTCTATGACAAGTGATACATAACTTGGGTTTCAAATTTCAAAAGGAAGATAACCGAAAGGCCCTTTGTGAAAGAAGTTATGTAGTGCACAAGAGAATTAACTTTCTAAGAAAATATTCTAAATTTAAAGAAGAAGGGGCGAATTTTATATATTTAAACGAAACATGGATATTTTCTAGGGGTGCAACCAAGAGAATATGGCAAGCTGATAACGTAAAGTCCATCAAACATACCAATGGAGAAGGGAACATACAGAAGGAAAATCGGGTTTTATAGAAGGTGCTGATTTAATATTTTCATCTAAATCAAAAATCAAGTGACTATCACGATAATATGAACACAGAAATGTTTGTAAAATGGTTGCATGAAAAACTTTTCCCAGGTTTAAGTGAGCCCAGCGTAATTATTTTAGACAATGCAACTTATAATTCTGAAGTATTAAACAAAAGACCAACGAATTCTTGGACTGTTGATAAAATTAAAGAATGGTTGACAAAGAACATATACCATTTCCTCAATATATATTAAAATCAGAATTATTACGCTTGGCAAATATACACGCAAAACCAAAAAC
Source organism: Psylliodes chrysocephalus (assembly GCA_927349885.1). Lineage (NCBI taxonomy): Eukaryota > Metazoa > Arthropoda > Insecta > Coleoptera > Chrysomelidae > Psylliodes > Psylliodes chrysocephalus. The sequence goes on from OV651831.1 coordinate 9,954,197, forward strand.
CTTTGTTGTGGATCAGATTATTGAAAGTAACGGTCATCAAGTTTTACGTCTGCCACCGTATCACTGCCAGTTTAATCCCATCGAATATATATGGGGAATAGCAAAACAATATTATGACAACCATATTGGGCCTAATGGTTATAGTGACGACGCAGTTCGGGAAACTTGGCGAAAAGCACTTTCAAATGCAACTCCAGAAGTATGGCGGAACTGTATATTCAAGTGCAAAAAACTAATAGAAGATTGGTGGACTCGCGAAAATAAAATAAAAGAAATAAGTCTAATCATAATAACAATTAATGGTGATGACAGTGATGATGATGACGATTATGATATTTTGGATGATAATGACTGATTTTCGTTTTTGTTGGCAAGTTCATTTTTTTTATTTTTCATTTGAAATTCTCTACATGGAACAAATTTTTATGTTAGAAAATATTTCATTTGAGCTAAATAACCCTCTTATTATACACAGACCATATTTTCTGTGTGAAGTGTAATATAAAATTATTATTAGGATTAAAATAGCCACATTAGACTCCATTAATGAAGAAGTTTAATTATGTTCTCAATTATGCAAAATATTCTCCATTATTATTTAATTAAAAAGTTGTACATTATTTTTCATTTCATTTAACCAGTTGATATTTCCATAAAAAACAGGTCAAACTTTCGGGTACTTACCTAGAAATACTCCCTCAACTGTTGTGTATTGAAACATTGTATTTTTGAACTGTATTGACGTATTTGACCTCTGCAACTATACCATGAAACTGCAAACAGAATACAACACCACTAAGTTTTAAATAGCAAAAAATCTGCTACTTATCTGAATGAATGTGATTTATCACTTAATCAGAAGAGACTTGATAGATTAGAACCTGGAACCCCGGTACTAACTTCGTCTGAATTACAATGTTGCATGCTTTGAATTGTTAAATTTTTTTTACTGTAGTACGAGATTGATTCGGTTCGATAAGACCATGAACACAGCTTCTACCTTAACTAATCCTAGGACTTTTTTTATCGTATTACAATAATTTTTTCTCTTCTTGTATTTAATAGGACGCATTTTGTCTTTATACACAACCACTTTCTTAATATAATTTTGAAAGTCTTTTCTGCATTTTAGAGCATTATTTTTAGGTTATTCCGAATTATAGCCATAAACGCTCCTTGTAACAAGATGTAGATGACACCGTGATAGTTTACAATTCAATTTTTGTAAACAAAATTAGTCTAGTAGTTGTTCCCCATTGTTTGAATTCAACAAACGCTGTCAGTTTTTAAAAGAGTAACAAATATTTATCAATATTTAATTCACCTGCAACTAAAATTTTTAAATAAATCACTCTATTCATTATGCTTTAATAATAACAACAATAACTTTCAAAGCTACTACTGTAAACAAAATTAAAACCTTCATGCATAAATAAAACTGAAAGTACTCTAATAATCCTTAGGAAACTTCGATTAGCTATAGCAATAAAATTAAAGTTTAAATTTAATTTCCAAACCGTGCAAAACTATACTTAAACCGATAAAAAATATTCAGCCGTATCATAATTTGGAAAGTTTCGAGAAAAGTGAGCTACAAACACTACAATTTGTAGGAACAAACTTTTAAAGAGGATTTTTATTTCATACGCTATACCTATAACATAAAAGTCTGAAACTCTGCTTATCGTTAGCTTAGTAAAAAAGTTCCATGAAAAAGACAAAGTTTCCGTGATTTAATTGCAAACCAAAGCTTATTATAAGTAAGTCGATGAGTGGGTATGGGCAACTTTTATTAAATCAGTTTAATTACTTAACTTGTTAAAAGAATCGCTGCAAAGATTAAAGTTAATTGATTTTAAATATTAGAAATTTTATACTGAAAACTAACAAAAAATGATCATAGAAATCGGATAAGAGAATTATCGATAAACATACACAAAAAAATGAAAATTTTCTCATTGATTCAATTATTAAATTTTAACCAAATTTATGTGGCACCACCCCTGAAGTACTCCCTTTCTAACAAAAAACGAATCATTGAAATCGGACGTCGTGTTAAAGAATTATCGCTGAACATACGTAAAAAAATAAAAAATATCATATATTATACCACCAAGAAGCCTTCATACAGGCAGCGGTACGAAAATTAGATTAGTTGAAAGGATTTGGACATTATTTGTCTTTGTCCTTTCAGGTAAATAAGACACTTTTCTTTTACCTTATACTGATTTATTATTATGTAGCGCTGAAAAGATCAAACCTTCAGTTCTGCTTTGCCTGTGTTGGAAAAGAAACGACACAATGTAACAATTTACAGCTGGATTCATGGGTCCGTCACTGCCACAGAACACTTACTCTTAGAACGGTAACTCCCATGTTAGAAAACAGTGATAGAATTTCAGCGCCACTTGGTGGACATGGTTGATTATTCCTCAATTAAATCCTTATCGGGTAAGAGGCCATATGAAAAAAGAAGAGAAGCGCGGGGCCATTCAAATGTGACAGTAAAAATTACTGTTTAACCAAATTAAGATTTGTTCGCACAAACTGCATTTTTACGTTATTATAGCGACATTTACTATAATAAAGCAAAAATTAAATTGCATGAACCAATCTTAACTTGACTATAGTCTATTTTTATGTATGAGAGAGTAATAAAACAGCATTTCTAATGCAAAACTTAGTACGGTCATTTTAAATATTTTTACAGAATAATCTAAATATTTCCTAAAATTGTAATAAATGTGCCTGAGCTATTACAAGTTTTGGGTCTTTTATTGGTCCTTTATAAACATAAGCTGTACAGAACAATAGGAAAAGGTTTGGATAGGCCAAAAGCACTGTGTATTAAAGATAACATAGCCGTATCTTAAGATTATTTTCAATAAGTACCTATTCGCCAATTTTGTTTTATTTTAATTCCAAGAATTTCTTACCGTAATCGAATTATAAGTAAATAAATACCTTCCCAACAAATTTCACCGAAAATGCGATTATAGGTTTTCCATTTAGTAAGGAGGTCCAAGTTGTGTATTCTTGATAGTTTACTAAATGTCGTTTAGTTGCAACTTGCAAGGTGCAGTGTGAATTCTAGTGTGATCATGGAAAATTTGGAAGGGCCGCATACATGACAAAAAATCGGTCCTTTAACAGTTAATGAAAAAACATTAATATTTAATTGTTTTAAATCATTTACAGACAAACATTTATGTAAAAGTGTTGATGACACAATGGAAATAGTTAGTAATACGCTTGGTGTTGGGAAATCTACGATTTACATAGTTGTTAAAGAAGAGAAATGTGGCGAGTTTCAAACAGCACGTAAAGCTCCAGGAAAACCAAAATTTCAATTAGAAAATCTTTTGAAAGAAAGACTTCGAAGGAAAGTGCATGCGTTCTTCTTTAGAAAAGAATTTTCGACAGTAGACAAAGTTCTTGCCACTGTTCGAGATGATAAAGATTACCCTGAAATGAGTCGAAGCACACTATGGAAACTTTTAAAATAAATAGGTTTTCTATGGAAAAAGCATTCCAGAAAGTCTATTTTAATAGAAAGAAGCGATATTGTAGTATGAAGAAGAAATTACCTAAGGACTATAAATGAAATGAAAAACCAAAGAAGAAATATATTTTATTTAGATGAAACATAGATCAACGAGGGATATAAACCAAATAAATTTTGGCAAGATGAAACTGTTACAAGTCGAAGACAGGCTTTTTTAAATAATTTATCTACTGGTTTAAATCCACCATCAGGAAAGGGGCGCAGACTAATAATAGTACACATCGGTAGTTCAAACGGTTTTGTTAAAGGTGGTTTTTTGACTTTTGAATCTACTCGTACCGGTGACTACCATGAGGACATGAATGCTGATGTCTTTAAAGAGTGGTTCGAACAAATTATAGATCTTCTTCCTCAGAACTGTATAATAGTAATGGATAATGCAAGTTATCACTCGAGACTTATAGAAAAAATGCCCACAACCAAGTGGTTAAAAAAAGATTTACAGAATTGGCTAATATTAAGTTCCATCCCGTTTCTGTGAGAAAAGAACTGTATCATTTGTGTTCCCTTCATAAAGAGAAATTCAAAAAATATGAAATTAATGAAATTGCAAAAAATCGTGGGATGACGGTGGTTAGATCACCACCATATCATTGCGAAGTAAACCCGATTGAACTGAAATGGGCACAGATAAAGGGAGAAGTTCAAGAAAAAATAATTCTTTTAAAATGAGTGATGTTAAACAGTTGTTTTTGGAGGCTGTAAATAATGTGAAGCCTGAAAACTGGGAAAAGGCAGTAAATCATACGATTAAAGAAGAAGAAGAAGAAGAAGAAGAAGAAGAAGAAGAAGAAGAAGAAGAAGAGAAAATGTGGAAGTTGGACAATATTACTGATGAAATGATCGAGTCACTCATTGTAAATATTGGTTACGACAGTTCATCTTCTGATTTCGATTCTGATTTGGAATTGTAGGTAAGAAGCAGTTTTTATATTAAAATTATTATTTATGAACGTAACGTTGTTTAAAAGTCAAGGTTTAAACCCTTATACCTACATAACCCATTTGACACAATGTTCTTAACATACCTTGTGGAAAAATAAAACATTTTAGAAAAAATTGCACTTTTTTACCTTCAGCTGTTTAGAAGTTATAAGCAGGTTAATTAGGTGAAAATATAAGTGTATACTCGAGGATTAACTTCAAAAAATATTTTAGCTGTCTACTTAAAGAAGTGGTACGCCTATGGATTACGAACGCTTTATTATTTTAATATTCTCTCATATATAAAAATAGTTTTTATATAAAAAGACAAGCATAATCGAAAAATTAATTTATTATAAATATATATACAAATCCAATATTATAAAATGTGTTTATTATGTATGAAGTAGTTGGCTGCTACATAATCCAGAATACAGCATTATGGCCCCAACATTATGAAGAATACTCTAAAACAGAAAACACAGTATACGTATGAAAATGTAACATTAATCAGAAACAATGGTAGTATTCACCGTCATCAAACAGTTTCATTCGATTAGGAATCATACGTTTCTATGCTTTGTGCAAAAAGTTGGGATGAGGTTAAAAAAACAACGGATAGTGTTGAAATTTGAAATATCTTTAAATTAACCTACGATTAGTTATTATTCCAAACATTTTGAGTTGGGCATTGAAATTATTTTGCAGTAAAATATGTTACAGACACATTTTACTTCAACTTACACAAATAACACTGCCACAGAACTCTTACTTTAGTTCCCATTTGGCTTATTTGACAAAAGTAAATGCGAAACGAACATAACAAATCACTAAACATCTGTCAAACGTAAAATTTCATTAATTGTTAAAGGTAGAAGTGTTTTTTTTTTGCGCTTTTACGTTTTAAAAAACGGTTTCAAAAAGCTGTCCAATAAGTCTATAATAACTCAAAAATAAATAATAAATTAAGACTAAAGAGACATTGATACATAATAAGCAGTACTCAGGTAGGTATTATAAATAACAAACATGTCTCAATCTTTTTGATAAATATTGGAACATTCTGTAATGTCTCCTAGTTTAACTAAATTACCTATTTGTAAAAAAAATGATAATTATTTCAAATATTTATATCCGGATAAGTATTTTTTTTTAATTGATGAAGAATCTAATTGTTATTTTTTGTTTAGTTACCTTTTGTAGGATATACCGTAATATAGAGAAATATTTTCGTTTGCAAACAAGTGTACAATTTCCCATTTAGTTCCAGTTAAATTGTAACTAAATAAGGTAACTCTGGTATCTCTTAATCACAGTTCATTCTTCAAAATTGTTTCTCAAATAAATAGATTGAAAGAATTGTCGTTTTTATCAGAGTATTTTTAAACAAAATAAATGTTTCTTGTTAATACGATTACTTTCAAATCAATCAAACTTTAAAAAGTTTCCCATCCGTTCCGTGAAACTTTTTTTGTCACGCTCGTTTCCTTTTCAAAGATTGAATTTCCTGTTGCCTTTTACAGAACAGATTTGTTTAATAACGATATATATTCTGAGAAACGAAAAACAATAGCCATGTCGTGAGACGCTTTTTGCACCAGACACACTTGCTTTCCTAAAACTTTCGTGTAAGTAAATGCCAGGCAGCGAATAATAACAATTGCATGTCGTCTACTATAACTCCAGCCATTATTTCTTAAGCCGATTGTTATGCACATCTTATAAGCAGCTCATGAAGAAAATAATGGCAAGCAGCGCCAGCCCGTGGTTTATGATGACGACAAAAACCAGGGTCGGTTGCGTTCTGTTTAATTCCAAGCATGAAATTAGTCGCTAATTAATTTTGTTCATTTAGGTTTTATTGTATATTCTTTCGTAAATGTAATATATATTTGACATTGTAAAAATGTAAGTGTTATTAATTGGACTATTTGGGCAAATTATGGCAGAAAAATTTTAAATTCAATAGAAAGTTACAACACATTTTCTTTTAAAATTTTCAAATTGTAAGGTACACAAATTACTATTGTCGTGTAACCACCTAAAGCCGACTCTGGTTCTCTCGCCGTTGCAAGCCTTTAGGATACTGCAGAACAGAGACAGATGCACTCCTTCTAGAAGTTATGGTGCAACCTTCTGTCTCAACTGCCAAAGTATTACTTTTTGCTCTCAATACAAAAATGGCTAGTAATCAATCCAATGGGGCATGTTCAAAAATTTTGAATTTTTTTTTATGAATATAGTTCAAAATAAAGCTACATTTAAAATGTTTAATTTGCCCGAGTTATTAATGTTTTAAAATTTATGACGTCACCGGGAATAGACCAATAGGAACTAGCCACACAACGTTGCCAGTTAGACGGTATACGAAAAGCAATATACGTTCGTTCGTGTGCACCGTGTTACTTTTAGACTTCTAAAATATCGTTAAACAAATATCTTTTAAATATAAAATATCAAATAAAATAAAATTTAAAAGTTTTATTTATGTTTAAACTTTCACCATATTTATAGTTTCATTGTTTTAAAAAACGACAATTAATAAACAAGAAAATGGAAATGCGGCAGCACTGTATGTGTCATCTGTGAATCAGGAATTTTTGTGTTGTTGTCAATCGATAAATGCAATTTTGATGTTTTTATAAATATTGTGATTTTGTAAAAAATGTTTCCTCCCAAGATGTGATAATGATTTACATTTTACATTCATTATTAAAAATATTTATTAGTGTTGCTAAAAATATAAAAAAGGCGAAAATTATTATCATTACACAGCAAGGCTTCAAGGAACAGCTAAATTATTTTGTTGAGATTTGTATCTATACTCTTTATTAAAATAAAAATGTTTTATTGTAATTTAATTATTCAATTATCTACCATTGTAGAAACGATGTTTTTTTCTTTTTTTTTTTGGATACCAGATGATTTTGAAAACTGTTCATTTTTTAAATGATGGATAAACCTTTACATATAAGAAGTGGGTAGTGCCATACAAATGTCTCCACAGTTCTTGTTATTCACCACACAAGAGCCAGCTCACTGCCAAAAAAGGAAAAACAGAAAATAAAAAAAATATTGACTGGAAAATAACCTACTAGAAGCATTTTTCATCTCTATTTAATATACATATACTGGATCTTCAAGATGCAGCAGCAATTTCTGACATTACCCCCCTTCGGTTAATTTAAAATGAGCCTACTATAAGTCCGAAGGTGTATATCCTAAAACTCCTTCTATAAGAACCTGCCTCGAAACCTCCTGAAAGTTTTAAAGATAGTGAAGTTTTGTCTGAATCGGAAGAAATATCTTTAATATCTGATTCAGAGGGACTTAATAATGAGCAGGATCTTCAAAACCAATGAACTTTCAACATTGAAAATAAATCGAATTGGGCTTAATTTAAAAATTTTTGGCTCTTTTAACGAACTGATTATTTAGAATAACTTGTATAGCGACTAACTATTACAATATAATTTATAAAACAGCATATCACATGTGAACATGGCCTATTGAAAATTTAATTATTGATGTTGCTAGTGTGTAATTTTTTTATTTCTTCTCTTCAAGTTTGTAACATTTTTTTTGTTGTTTCAGGTTAGTCATCGTTTTTTGAAATTTGCGCTTTTAAGGTAAGTAAATGATGATTTAATTTATAATTACCTCGTATAATGCCTTACTAGAATACTAGGAAAACTTGAAAATTGTCGATTTTAAGTTGTCCGGATCATTATAATGTAACAAAATGTTTTTTTTTTATACAAAGTTTAATTTGTTTGAGCACAGCGTTACTTACTGTTGCAATATAAAGGGTGTAACAAAAAAAGTAAGAAGAAACAGTTTCTGGTCTCGAAAATAAATCATTTTAAACTAATGGTTAAAGTAGAAATTTTAAAAAGCATTTTTAATTCTTAACAGATTTTTATGGAAATGTATATATTTTTTTTCAAAAAAGTCCGAGATATTCTGAAATACAGACCTAAATCTGAAAACTGTACATTTCAGCATTGTAATAAATAAAGATAAAGAGTCTCTAAATAAAATTCAACATTAAATTAAAACAAAAATACACAACGATTAGATATTTTATTACTTTTGTCACTTTTTTTATCACTTGGGTTTTCCGTTTTAACATCTCTTACTTATACCTACCTTCTTAACCAGGAAGTAATGATTTGTTTGAAGAGAATATCTTTCAAGCCGTTAGAAGTGTCTCATACTTCTACCCACATTTTAATGTCGCAGTAACAAAAAAATTTTACCTACACCAATAATTCACAAATTAAATTTCTAACGTTTAGTCGGTGTGGGCGCCCGTACGCAGCCCAGGTCGGAACGTTCAAGAAAAAAATTTACTATTGTTCGAGTGGTACAACAAAACTTTGAAAGCTGTGGTGCATGATTTATTTAAGAAGTTAATGTGTGGAACATAGTGTCATAAGTTTCGTATGCTCTGTAGAGCGCGTGAACGAGTTGTGACCTTTACTGACCCTAACAGTGCCGACCACAGAAAGCTTTACTGGACTAGCGGTAGTCCATGGGCTGGCGCTTGAATACAATATATTGAAAGTATTTTATCGTCATGAATAATTGAGTACTATTGGGTTCAATTTTCACAATTGTATACATTTTCGATTTTAAAGATATAATTCTCTTAAAAAATTCACCTATCCCCAATTGAGAAACCGCCCCTGATGACAAACTAGGTGTAAATATGGTGTAAATCTATACAATTTGGATATTGAAACTGCAACTCCATATTTCTTGCATTCGCCATAGATAAAAGTAACATTTTTAAATAAAGATTCAAACAAGACTTTTAGAAATCTCTTAAAATACATAAAATAGACAAATATGAAAATTCTATTATGAATTTTTAAGGTTATTTGAGTGTGTAATTAAATCCTTAATGTTTTTAAATTTTGTTTAAATGTTTTAGTCCTATTCTGTACACATCAAAATGCAATCAATGTCAAAGCACGTGAATTATTTCTTTTTAAAAGATGACCGCCTCAATTCTACATGCCGAATTCATATCTGTGACAATACATAATGTAAAAAAGTTTAATATCAAATAAGCTGTCCCATAGACTATTATTTTCTAAACACTGCAACGTAAAGGACTTAGAATACTACCAGGCCACATCTAAACCTCTTATTAATGATGATAAGTGGAGTCTAAACACTTCTGTGTGCTCACAAATTTTAATCATGGTTTACTTTGTAATTTCATTAATTAACTTAATTAATCAATATGTATTTATTCACAAATTTTGATTAATTATGTAACTAAATAACAGACGTATTTTCTTGTTTTTGAAAAGTGTTGTCTTGGTGTTATCACTCTTATTTTAATTTTAACAAAACTCTTATTTTTCTTATCATTCCAAACCATTAAACCTAAACATAGTTCCGACAATTTTTAATATCTTCCACTGAAATTATTATTTCGACTATAAAGAAACGAAAAGTAGGTGGAAACATTAAAGAAAAGCATAAATCCTTTATTATGACACCGTGGGTTTGCAACTGAATTGCCTTTGTTTTCGTGGCGGGCTCTATACATTCATTTCTTGAGTTATTGTCATGAAATGGTGAGTAGGAGTATTTTTGCAGTAATAAATACTTATAAATAAAAGGTATTTTTCTTAGGGTGGCTTGATTTCTTATTTTTGTACACTGAAACGCGGTATATGAATATTTTTAACTGGTCGTTAAAATTATTTATTAGTCTCGTATTTCGGTGTTTACTATTGAACTTCCACGTGTTACTGATTGCTATTGTTTATTATTTTAAATTGCTATACATGAATAATTAAAGATAAAAAAGATAAATCTATAATTATTACATTCTTTTTGTTTGTAATGATCACCGATAAATGATGTTTATTTTATTATTTTATAAACGTGTTTCTATTGAAAACTCCTCGTAAGTTTATTATTTATATTAAATCGCATATTTTATTCTAAATTATGACACACGATAAAAATATTTGTTATGTCATTTACAACGTTATTTTCACAGCAATATTTTTTCGTAACTCTTATTTAAGACGAACGAAATTTTCACTTATTCCACCGTTTTCTGTTTATTGCAAATATTCCGGAAAATTTCGCTTTTCTCGGGGATTGAAACGACTCTCATTTATTCACATTCTCTTTCACTGTCTTTCGTAACGATCCCGTTTGTTGAAATACCACAGATATTATTTTATAACAAGGGGCACACGGTCCCTGAATTATATCCACAACCTCCGTCCTATGACCGTTGTTACAGAAGTAATAGAATTATATACAGGGTAATGAAAAGTTAACCTTTTGGTGGTTAAATGGTACGTGCGAAACCAAAATTACTGATTTAAGATTTAAGTTTCATCAATTAAATACAGAATAAATATATCAATTTACAAAAATATTGTACTAATTCAGAAAAACACAAATATAATGTAAAAACAATATGAAGTAAACTACATTAAAATAACAAATATATGCATTATTTTTTATACATATATAATATTTGGTATTTTGGTAAAACTCATAAACATTAAGGTTTTAGTATTAAAAGACGTTCTGTGGTTATCTAAGTGAAGATTGTGTGTAGTTATAGAATTTATATTCTTTTTTTTATTATTGAATTTATTAATGATAGTAATTGATCATGTATTATTTTGTAAAAATAAACCATTGACAAGTAACTATCAAGCATCTTTTTAAATTAAATCCTCTGGAATGTATCGAACATAAAACTGATTTCTGTTCTTTAACACTAAGAAATTCACTCTCTTGCACTAAAAATTTTATTTTCTAGCAATGGAAAATACAATTAAATTTAATGGGGAAGAAAATATAAGAATTGTCTTTCTACTGTAAATCCTGACAAATTAAGTTTATCACATTGGCACAGTGAATATGGGACGAATATACATTCCTATCATCATAAACACTCAGTATTTTCAAAACGAGTAACATTTTACATCAGCATGTTTAGTTGACTCGAAATATTTTGAATCTTTAATTATTTTGTGACTTAATCTTAGTGTATAATACATAACTGCAACTAATAATAATAATAATAATAATAATACTCTTCCTGCAATTCAACCCTTCAAAAGCTCTAATAGAAAAACTTATGTCTAGAAGAAATAACGAAAAATAGTATAAGAACATATACATATCCAAATTAGAGCCCAGCAATTCTTTTATATATTTTTTTTAATTCAGTTAGATGGGGGATCATCCTGTATAGAATGAAAAGGTATGGTTCGTCCCGCATATTTACGAGCATCTGCGGTAATATTTTATTGTTTAATTGTGATTGATGATATGGTGATATGAGATGGTGGATACGAATGGACATAGGTTTATAAACACGGATGATTTACCAGAAGTAAAAAATGTACTTTGAATAGTAATTCATTACTACAAAGCAAACATTGGAATATACTATATTCTATTTTTATGTATGAGAGAGTAATAAAACAGCATTTCTAATGCAAAACTTAGTACGGTCATTTTAAATATTTTTACAGAATAATCTAAATATTTCCTAAAATTGTAATAAATGTACCTGAGCTATTACAAGTTTTGGGTCTTTTATTGGTCCTTTATAATCATAAGCTGTACAGAACAATAGAAAAAGGTTTGGACAGGCCAAAAGCCCTGTGTATTAAAGATTACATAGCCGTATCTTAAGATTATTTTCAATAAGTACCTATTTGTCAATTTTGTTTTATTTTAATTCCAAGAATTTCTTACAGTAATCGAATTATAAGTAGATAAATACCTTCCCAACAAATTTCACCGAAAATGCGATTATAGGTTTTCCATTTAGTAAGGAGGTCCAAGTTGTGTATTCTTGACAGTTTACTAAATGTCGTTTAGTTGCAACTTGCAAGGTGCAGTGTGAATTCTAGTGTGATCATGGAAAATTTGGAAGGGCCGCGTAAACCACAAAAAATCGGTCCTTTAACAGTTAATGAAAAAACATTAATATTTAATTGTTTTAAATCATTTACAGACAAACATTTATGTAAAAGTGTTGATGACACAGTGGAATTAGTTAGTAGTACGCTTGGTGTTGGAAAATCTACGATTTACAGAGTTGTTAAAGAAGAGAAATGTGGCGAGTTTCAAACAGCACGTAAAGCTCCAGGAAAACCAAAATTTCAATTAGAAAATCTTTTGAAAGAAAGACTTCGAAGGAAAGTGCATGCGTTCTTCTTTAGAAAAGAATTTCCGACAGTAGACAAAGTTCTTTCCACGGTTCGAGATGATAAGGATTACCCTGAAATGAGTCGAAGCACACTATGGAAACTTTTAAAAGAAATAGGTTTTCTATGGAAAAAGCATTCCAGAAAGTCTATTTTAATAGAAAGAAGCGATATTGTAATATGGAGAAGAAATTACCTAAAAACTATAAAAGAAATGAGAAACCAAAGAAGAAATATATTTTATTTAGATGATACATGGATCAACGAGGGACATAAACCAAATAAATTTTGGCAAGATGAAACTGTTACAAGTCGAAGACAGGCTTTTTTAAATAATTTATCTACTGGTTTAAATCTACCATCAGGAAAGGGGCGCAGACTAATAATAGTACACATCGGTAGTTCAAACGGTTTTGTTAAAGGTGATTTATTGACTTTTGAATCTACTCGTACCGGTGACTACCATGAGGACATGAATGCTGATGTCTTTAAAGAGTGGTTCGAACAAATTATAGATAGCAAAAAATCGTGGGATGACGGTGGTTAGATCACCACCATATCATTGCGAAGTAAACCCGATTGAACTGAATAATTCTTTTAAAATGAGTGATGTTAAACAGTTGTTTTTGGAGGCTGTAAATAATGTGAAGCCTGAAAACTGGGAAAAGGCAGTAAATCATACGATTAAAGAAGAAGAGAAAATGTGGAAGTTGGCAATATTACTGATGAAATGATCGAGCCACTCATTGTAAATATTGGTTGCGACAGTTCATCTTCTGATTTCGATTCTGATTTGGATTTGTAGGTAAGAAGTAGTTTTTATATTAAAATTATTATTTATGAACGTAACGTTGTTTAAAAGTCAAAGTTTAAACCCTTATACCTACATAACCCGTTTGACACAATGTTCTTAACATACCTTGTGGAAAAATAAAACATTTTAGAAAAAATTGCACTTTTTTACCTTCAGCTGTTTAGAAGTTATAAGCAGGTTAATTAGGTGAAAATATAAGTGTATACTCAAGGAATAACTTCAAAAAATATTTTAACTGTCTACTAAAAGAAGTGTTACGCCTATGGATTACGAACGCTTTATTATTTTATTACTCTCTCATACATACGAATGAGTAAATTGATATAGTAGAATAATGATTATTTTATATATTTGTAAATGGATTTGTATCAAACGTACATATAAATAAATATTAATCATGTTCAATCGTTATATATTAAATATTTATATTATAGATATAATACTTAATATTTCGAATTTTGATTTTGATTCAGACTATTTGGTAAAAAAGTGGAATAAAGAATACATACTTATATTTCAGTAAGTATAAGGCATTATATTGTATAAAATTGCAATTAAGTTGATTGAGGTTTATTGAATCTCTACAACACGGATTCCCAAACTATTTTGAATAAATTTTTTCCAAAATTAACTAATATCTCAGACCCCCATAGGCAAATTATTTTAAAAATCCTATTTTTAGTTTTTTTGCTATTGATACAAAATACTCACCAAGTCAAAAACTTTTCATCATAGTATAACAAAATAAATAATAAAAGTTTTTGCTATAAATGGCTTAAAAGTTTTGTCATAAATAATATAACTGAGAACAAATCTACGTATTGAAATTAAATTTATTTATTTAGTGAAATGTGTGTACACTTTTATGGCTTCAAAAAGTTTTTTTCAATTAATTTATTAATCAACAAAATACTTTTTATGGTATGTACCTACTGATTAAAATGCAAAATACCGAAATTGGTCGTTGCTATAGCATCACATTGATTAATTAAAACGAAACTGTGTATACTAAAACCAAACAAAATAATGAAATGAAATAATTTAAATTCAACAAGGTAAATGAAAAAACTGCGTGGCTTTTTTTACACATATTTAATGAAATAAGTCAAATTAATTTATTTTTATTTCCATTTTTTTATTTAACAATCCCTAGAAAAAGCATCACTATAAATATACTATTAACATAAGCATGTCGGTGTAGGAAACTGGGAAGATTTTACCTATACCAAAAACACATAACGTGTCTATAGAAGTTTTCAGTAAAAAAAATTGTCAAAAAAAATTGTAAAAAAAATTTTGTCAAAAAAAAAATTGTTTTAGGCTTTATCCCCTTGTAGGGCTCGATTTTTTCCAAAAACTGCGAGTTGATGTTATTGTTTGTTTTCGAGTTAGATTTATTTTAAATATTTCAGACCAATTAATCCCCCCCCCCCCCCACTTTTATTCAGTTTTTTTCACAATCAATAGGCCTCATTTTCTTATAGAGCTCGATTTCTACAAAAAATGTTCATGTTATTATTGCTTTTCATTTTTGATTTAGGATTTTTTTTAATTTCAACCCTCTTAAACCCCCCATTTTTATTCAATTTTTTTTTTCAAAGCAAAGGGATTTTTCGTATAAAGTTTTGCTAAACTTTTTAAGTTCATATTTTTTTTCGTTTTTGAGTTAGGATCTCCCGAATTTATTCAGATTTTTTAGAATTAATAGGCTTTATCTCTTTTTATAGAGCTTCATTTTTACTAAACATTTCAAGTTTATATCACTTTTCGTTTTAATTTAGGATTCTTTTTTTAATAATAACCCATCTTAGCCCCCTATTTTTAATCAGATTTTTTCAAATTCAATAGGCTTTGTCCCATTATAGAGCTTGTTTTTTACTTAAAATTTTCAAGTTGATATAATTTTTCGTTTTTGACTTATCGTGCAGCCCAAAAACTTGACATCGGACAAAGTAAACCTATGATACTCTTCACAGACTACTGGGTGAACTCGAACTTCCAATTACTTTCTTCATATAGTTTGTCAATTGTACCTTTCAAATCGATTTTTGACATATTTTGAAGAATCAGATAATTGGATCAAAATTTTAAATGTTTACGCATTAGAATCGTAACTGGGCTCATAACCAATAGATTAGATGAGAAAAACTCAGCTTATCAGTAGAAAGGTTTAATATATTTTTGTATACAAAAAAAGTACATCAATCACGAAATCAATCGTACAAAACAACTACAATAACTATTACTCACAATCTAAACATTTGTCAACGTTTATCAGCCTCAGTTATTTAAATGAACGTTCTTGCAACCGGCTAATATTATTAGAGTAAACAAATATTTCAGCTACAACGTTGACATCCTGAATCTTGAATGTTAAATAAGCTAGTCTTAAAATGCTAAGACCATAAAAAGAAACATATGAAATTCAACTTAAATTACCTACTTTACTTAAGAAATAAATTGTACATATTGTGACACTTCCGGGTTCAAAGGAGGTCCAACTATTTCAGATAATTTATGTATACTAAATGTTTAATTTTTGTGTATTCAACTTATGACTCGTAATAACAGGTAATTTCATTAAACAATGGCTAAATATTACTTCCAATGAATGCTCAAATGTATTTAAAGTAATCATTAAATGTTTCAAAGTTAACAGTTTATAATTATGAAATTAAGATTTATTTGACTAGCGCTGCTAAAACCGTCATGTTATGTATGATTTCTGAGTATGAAGTAGAATGATATTATTTAGGAAAATTGTCAGGTTTTACCTATTAATTATATATTTTTCTGTTTTACAGACGACCAATTATAATGTTCTTGAGTTTTCTTGAGTAATAGGTAGTTCAAACCAGCTAATCAATTAGTAATCAAACAATTAAATGTTCAATAAAAATGTATCCTTTCAATCACCAATAATAATTTAATTATAATAATCCAAATATAAAAAAATAATAATAATAAATAGGACGAGTCCTTGTTGAGAATTAATTTAAGGCTCTGAGAATAATGAGTTCAAAATAACCATGTTAGTTGAGTGATGTTTTTCTCTCTTTCTCTTGCTTGTTTATAATTAAAAAAATAAAATTTTAAACCATGCTATAGTATATTTTTATGTATGAGAGAGTATTAAAATAATAAAGCGTTCGTAATCCATAGGCGTACCACTTCTTTTAGTAGACAGTTAAAATATTTTTTGAAGTTATTCCTCGAGTATACACTTATATTTTCACCTAATTAACCTGCTTATAACTTCTAATCAGCTAAAGGTAAAAAAGTGCAATTTTTTATAAAATATTTTATTTTTCCACAAGGTATGTTAAGAACATTGTGTCAAACGGGTTATCTAGGTATAAGGGTTTAAACTTTGACTTTTAAACAACGTTACGTTCATAAATAATAATTTTAATATAAAAACTACTTCTTACCTACAAATCCAAATCAGAATCGAAATCAGTAATATTGTCCAACTCCCACATTTTCTCTTCTTCTTTAATCGTATAATTTACTGCCTTTTCCCAGTTTTCAGGCTTCACATTATTTACAGCCTCCAAAAACAACTGTTTAACATCACTCATTTTAAAAGAATTATTTTTTCTTGAAACTTCTTCCTTTATCTGTGCCCATATCAGTTCAATCGGGTTTACTTCGCAATGATATGGTGGTGATCTAACCACCGTCATCCCACGATTTTTTGCAATTTCATTAATTTCATATTTTTTGAATTTCTCTTTATGAAGGAAACACAAATGATACAGTTCTTTTCTCACAGAACCGGGATGGAACTTAATATTCTTTGGTATGTCTTCTAATTTTATCTTTATATATTTTTCTTGTATATTTATTTCTCCTTTTATTTCTATAATTTTATTTTCTTTTAATTTAAATTTGTCTTCTTTCTTTTTATCTGTTTCTTCACTTTTTATTTCTACTAACTCCTCCAATTTCTTTTCAACCTTCCCTTCTTCGCTTTTTATATCCTGGTTTATGTTTTTCCCCATTAACTCTATTTTTTATAATTTCTTCTATATCTTCTAATCTTTCTTGTTTTATTTCTTCTTTATCATTTCTCCTATTTTCGTCAATTTTTTTTGTCCATTCCGTCCATTTTCTATTTGTTTCATTATTTTTATTCATTTCCTTCATCATCAAAGCAAACATATCCCTTATTTCATTTTCATTCTTTACTATCTTTTCTTCTCTATCATATTCTTCGATAACTGTTTTTTCTAGATCACTTTTTCCTATTTTTCTAATTTCTTCATCTTGTTTGCCGTTTCCATTGATTTTCTCCCTATTAAATCCACTTGATTTTCTCCCTTTTTATCCCTTTTACAATTGTATACTTAAAACTTGCACGCACTTTACCAATCCCCTAATTTAAACACCAAAATCAACAATTAAATAGAAAAAATTATAAAAAGCTTTACCCAAATTTAATTTCCAAATTTTCCTGGTAATTTTCAAAATTCCAAAAATTCCCCACGTTAGCTGGCAACACTTGATATGAAACCACCAAGTATCAAAAAATAAAATTTTGCCCAAGACTCCCAAGACCTTTTAAAATTAAAATAAAAAAAAAATTGTCAGAAAAGTTTTGGATTGTATTAGAGTTAAAAATTTACTCATTGTATTTATAATAGAACAAATAAAAATTAGAAAACTTGTTTATACACAAAATATTCTTATGAAGCAGAAGATATTTGCAGTTCCTGTGTGTGAGAAAACCTAAAAACATAAAATGTTTACTACATTTAAGAAATTAATGACAAATAAATAAAAATCAATACAGCTTATAGGGTCAAATACTTTTCTAAGAACCTATATGAGTCGATATTTTTCAATCACACAACATACAGGATGTTCGTGACAATCATTTCCATATTTCACATCTTTGCTTATAAAAGAAAGACTTATTAACTATTCAGCAGTCATGGTATAAAATTACAAATTACGACCACCTATTGTTTGGGACTCCGATATTCTTTATGATTTGTATTATTATTAGTTGGTGTTTTGACTGGAAAGAGACAATTTATTGTGGTGTAAAGTATGTTTTTCTGTCGTGTGTTGTAATTATTAACGTAAATCTGAGAATCAATCCTATTTAAAAAATTGTGTAGTGATGCACGCACACGGGCTCTGACTTGTATACAAGTCTCAGAATTAAAGTCTACGAATGAATATTTACTTGAATAAATTTGTTGCGAACAAAAAAGTTATATGTATAATGTATCATGAACTGTCAGTGAACATGAATTATGAAAACCAGATTTAACTAGATGTCTTAGACGTCTTGGTTTGTGATTTAGTAATTGGCACAGAACATTTACTCAGTCGGGTCCGAGAAAATTAAAAAAAGGAAGGACATCATTAAAACTAAGCCAGAGAGGCGAGCTGGGATAGTCATACGCGTCCCTCTGGTCAAGTCATGGATGGGTGATATGCTATGAGATATATGTTACTAGGGGCTATTATTTAGCCATATTATACGTGAAGTGAATTGATATGGTACTTGGATCCTCAAATGGTGACACAATATTTTCAAAGAATGCAGTGCTAAGAGAGTTCTAAGGGTTCTGAAGACAAACAAGGGTGATAAAAAAGAAGTTCAATAAATCAGACTTGCTGGAGTAGAAACAGATTCAAAATTTGATGTTTTACTACCTCCTAATAATAAATTATAAAGTATGACATGAAGACAAATCGACCTATTTATCTAAGAAGAAGAATCTAAGCTTTTTTATTGGTGTTCTAATTTGAATATTTTATAATATTTTTATTTTAGAGGTTTCATTTATTATTACATTGATATTGTCTAAATTAGCATCTAAATATGACGTTTCTATCGCGTTTAAATCATACTAGATTATACCTTTTTAAATTCTATATAATTTGGATAACTAAATTTTATTGGAACTAAGCGATCATTAAGTAATTGTTTAATATTTAAATCTATATTAAAGTTCATTGCAATAAGGTCATTTCATCGAAAAATTTGTGAAAGTCATAAAAAATAAAAGTGAACATATGATTATTTTTAAATTACTTGAGAGCTGGTATGTCTGCATGATATTTTTAGTACCCAAAGGGGTTAAAAGTGATACATTTGAATGATATAAATAGAAATATAATTTATTCATCTTTGAGAATTATACACTATGCAAAGACACTAAGTACATAATGTAAAATCCTATCAGACTAGTCAAAAAAGTGTTAAGTAAAATACATTAAAAAATAAAATAAAATATATATAATAGACAATTCATGTTAAGATTAGTTTAAAAGTTCAAAAAATCTTCTATACTATAAAATACATTATTTACAAGAAAATCATTAAGATGTTTTCTTAAATCATTACAACTAATTTGATGATAAGCTGTAGTATCTTCTAATATGTTACTGAACTTATTGTAACACTTAATCCCAATATATTTTGGTGAATGCTAGCTTATTTGTAGTAGTGAAAAATGTTGATGGATGTTAAATTTTAATCTAGTATCATATGAGTGCTGGTCTTTATTTTTCTTAAATATATGCTCATTATCTTTTATGTATAAAATTAGTTGAAAAATAAATAGGTAAGGTAGTGTTAAAATTTACGTTTTCTTGAAAAGTTTTTTACATGATGTTGGTGTCACCTTATACATGGCTTTCAAAACCTTCTTTTGAGATACAAAAGCTCTTTCAAAGTATGGTGAAGAACCCCAAAATATTAATCCATATTGTAGAGTTGAATGAACCAAACCAAAATAGCATAGTTTTAAAGTATCAGAAGATAGTGTCTCCCTTAAATTTTTGATGATATAACAACAAGTACTTAATTTTGAAGTTACCATTTTTATATGAGCTTCCCAATTTAATTTGGGATCTAATATTATTCCTAAAAATTTTATGTCATCAACGGTTTGAATAGTTTTTCCGTCAAAGTGCAATTAGGGTTCTTAATCTGATAATATGTTTTTGGGTAGAAATTGCATGAAGTTTGTTTTTGTTACATTTAGTACCAGACCGTTATCTTTACAATACTGGTTAAACTCACAAGATGCCTCGTTGCTACTTTGAATGACCTGTTCAATTTGATCATCTGCCATTACAATATACAATATACAATATACAATATACAATATACAAAAATTACTTATATCAGTAACACATAGAATACTTACATTTTGTTTCAGTAAAATTAAATTTAGATCAAAGCATTTATTGGCAAAACCTCCCTGTATATTGGAATGCATTAAAGTAATATTTAACTGTTGGGCAAAATAGTAATTCATTATTTTCTTTCAAAAAGTGGTTTTCCATAGTAGTCCTTGAGGTCCCTATTTTATCAGGTTTGAAGTAGTGGCTAGGTTTGAAAAATTAAAAAAAAATGTTTTGAAAAATTTTCTTCATTCTTATGCGATCTCTTCAAAAAATCGCTGACCTTGTTTAAAGTTAAATCGTGAATAAATTATGTTTGTCGGCCAAAAATCTGATTTATATACTTGCTCCTGAAAATGAGGATCTATTCCCACTAGAAAAGCTTGATTATTCTGTCTGATACTCTAGATACAAAGAGCCAATTTTTTTATTTGATAAATACTGCTTACATAAAATTGTTCTGTTATTGTGGACTTTAAAATGGATTTTGTGCTACCGGTATCAACTAATATTTTTAGAAGTGGTTTCGAAATTTCGATATATGTTATATTTAATTTTCAACAATAAAAATGAATTCAAAAATATGATTATTATCATGATAACTGCTATATGTTTTCATTCATTTTTTGCATTGAGAAATAAAATTATTTAATTTATTAACATCGCCATCATAAGGTTTAATATTTTCTATTTTAGACTGGAAAAGATCCTAATTAATGGACGATACTCTGATGTTGGTGTCATATTTTCAACTGTATTAGAAATATTTTTATTTTCGAATGTATTTAAACTGAAACTGATGATAAGAATGATAAAATATATTTAAATATATGAGCTGTAACTTTATATTTTTATATGAACGGTTACACAAACATTTTTTAGATTTGCTGTATTCATTTGTTAATTCTAAAAGATATCTTGCTAATTTAATCAACTGCAGACTTCCTTTAAAAAACTTCAACATCAAAGAAAAAAAAAATGTAAACTCCAAACCAATCGCGAAGTTTCCTTTCAACTCCATTCCTATTCAGCTTGCACATTTCGCGTCATGAATTCTCTTTATCAACAAGACTCAGATTGTCAATCTCAAGAAAACCTGAAGAACTCCAAGGAATTTACTCGTGGTTTTCTAAACGTCGATAAAGATAAAGACGGAGCTGTTTGTTTAACATTCTTTATGTGTGGTCGAGTATATTTGGATTATTTGTAAAGTGGAAAATGTAAAGATTTATTGTATTACAAGGAAATAGTGTGAGAAATATATCGGGATTAGTTATAAAATGAAATAAAAGAGAATTTCTAAAAATTTTTATTGATAAATGACAAAAAGTTAAATTTTCCTCATTGAAATTAATTATTTATGCCATTTAAATGCATAGTATTTTAAATTTTAGCCTGGCAACACTAAATGTACCCTCATTTGAATTTTTGTCCTCACTAAATTAATCAACATCTGCAATAACCGACTAAATCAGATTATAAATATTATTATTGGAAAGAAAATCAATATAAAAGAAAACAACTCTTGGCCAAAAATTATATTAATTTATTCGCCCTTATTTCGAACCCCTCTAGACGCGTGAACCTTTATAAACAGAATTTGTATTCTACATGGATAAGGGATTATTGGGATTTTCTGTGGCTTGGGTTATCAAAATCGAATTAATTTTAGGTTTAGTATGAAATAAACTGGAATAGCTATAGGAGAACAAATAACGCATGAGATCAATATACTCATTTGCTATATTTGATTAATGGGAATTGAGAATTAGCTTTGGAATACAAAAAAACTTATGGGTATATCAGTATTCATAATTTTATTTTGCGTAATGGGAATTTCGCATTATTTGCAGTTACTTGTGTGCGGTATTTTAAAAGTTTAACACGGTTTTGTATAAAAGTTTTATGTTTACTACAAAATATATTATATTTTAAATGAAGAAATATTTATCAAAATAAAGAAGAAAAGAAAAGTTTTAACCACATTCAATTTTATTAAAATTTAAATCGAATGATGGCGACTAGGTTCGGTTCTCATAACCATAATCATGTCTATAATGAAAAATATATATATAACAAGTCAAATAGGAGTAATACACAAACTAATCAAAAAGTGAATTAGGATTTTAGAAATATTTAAAACATTTTTTTTTTCATATTGAGATTAAATTTTTTTGGAATATTAATTGTAAATTAAAATTAATTAGAACACGTTATTAGGTCAAAAAAATCATTAACAAAGAATATAAAACACAGTACTAAATGTAATAAAACAATACAAAAAGTATTAGTGATTAATAATGATATAAAGGTATATTAAATAAGAAAAAATAAGAAATTAATACTTAATCCAAATGTTAAAGATAACTGTTAAATCAAGCAACCACTTGTGTAGTGTGCTATGGTGACTCTAAATCAGTGGTCCCCAACCTCTCAATGTGTTGAGCTACTTTGTTAATTTTGGAATAAACAGCGAGCTACCCACACGGAAGCCATGTAACGCAACGTAAATTAAATAATCCACAGTTAAATTATTTTATTTTAATATTTAACTGGTAATACATAATGCATAGATACTAATAATAAACTAATAACAAAATAACTAATATTACTAGTACGTACTTGTTCATAGCTACATTCCTACCTACCAAACGATGGTGTTTGAAAAATAAACACAAACTTTTATCCAGCCACAACAGCATATCACGTAAGATTTAAAAATAGTTAATAATAACAACAAAAAAGTAACGCACTATCATGAACATAAACATTGAAAAATAAAAAAACACGTTCAATGAAAAGGCTGACACTTTTTTTAATGCTTGCAGTATAATTTGATACAGCCATTCGAATACAATTATCCAAATGTTCATCTGTAAGTCGATTGCGATATTTGTTCTTAATAAACTTCATATTGGAAAAAGAAGATTCACACAAATAGGTTGAACTGAATAATGCTTTTACTTTCAAGGCAACACGGCATAGAACTGAATATTTGTCTTTACTTACAATAGGCCAGATACATTTGGTACCTGAGACTAACGATTTTAAGGCTAAATCATTTTAAAACTCAATTACTTCCATTTCTGTTGCAGCAATGTCTTCGCCAAAGTTCTGCATAACACAAGTTGCAAACTGTTGGATATCAATTTCCATAAAGGGTGAAACAACAAACTGCGCTACTAAAACCATTTCGTTGAAATCCTTAAAACGATTTTTGAAGTTATTCTTTAGCGTAGAAACTATTTCTACATGATATTTGCTGTCATAGGGTTCTAATGGATTTTGAGATATTTTTTCTGAAGGAATAGGAAAATGCTTGGCATCGCTGTTAATTAGGTTTTGTTCCCAAAAGTCCAGATTTTTGATAAATGCTTTTATATCAGAAATCATTTCCGCTAGTTCTTTGTCTCTCGAGCTGCAAATTAAGTTCGTTTAATTTCTCTAATGTCCACGAGAAAACCAAAATCTCTAAGCCAGATTGAATTTTCTAGTTCCGGAGTCGGTTCATCGCGTTGTTTGAAAAATTGAACTATGCCAGATAGGACATCATTAAAACGTTTCAGCACCCGTCCTCTACCTAACCATCGCACTTCAGAGTGAAGGAGTAGGTCTCCGTATTGACAGTCAACTTCATCGGCCAAGGTTTTGAATAATCTTCTTTGTAACGCTTGAGTTCTAATCTTGTTCATAATTTTTACCACCAGTTTCATAACGTTGTTTAGTTTCAGGAAATTTCCACATAATGCTTGCTGATGGATAATGCAGTGGTAACAGAGAACTTGCGGAAAAGTTTCATCTTTACGACATAACGCCACCAGACCCTTATCACAACCCACCATAGCTGGAGCACCATCGGTTGTCAAGCCTACCATTTTCGATATTGGAATTTTCTCGCAAGAAATAATATTTTTTAAATGAGAAAACAACTCCTGTCCAGTAGTGTGTCCTTTCAGTGGAATAAACTTCAAAAATCTTCTTTAATCGTAAAATTACTAAAAACCATCCTGACGAACACGACCATCTGGGCAGTGTCAACGACATCTGTTGATTCATCCAGTTGAAGAAAAAAATAAACACAGTTATCTAAGTCAGTTCTTAACTGTAAAAAAATATTATTGCTCATTACTTCTACACGTCTCATCACTGTATTAGCAGAAAGTTGCATAGATTTTATATCGGAAACTATATCGTCTTTATTTCTAAAGTTGGCAAATGACGAATCAGCAGCTTCTAAAAACGCCTGTTTTGTCATTTCCCCATCTTCATAAGGTTTCTTTTTTGTGCAATTATCTGGGACACACGGTACGATGCTTCAGTTGCAGTTTTATTTTTGTCGACTGTTCTTAAAAATATTGATTGTTGTCCAATTAACTGATTTTTTAACTGTTTCAGTTTCTCCTTTCTGGGGGTCGATTCTCGACTCATAGGAATTTTTTCCTATAGGAATTTTTGACATTTTTCTACACATCGGAAATTTATGACATTTGTCTACATGTAGGAAAGTGTCACAAATTCCTATAGGAAAAGGTTCCTACAAGTCGAGAATCGACCCCCTGGCGGCAGAATGTAGTGGGAATGATTTTTCAAAATTATAATGTACAGTTTTATGATGTCTCTCAATATTTCCTTTTTTAGCAACGGAGACCGAAGTATTACATAACAAACACATTTTTTTATCTGTAACTTCTGTAAAAAAGTATTGTTCTTCCCATTCCGAATGAAAGTGGTATGTCTTTACCTTCTTACAACTGCTTGCCATAATATTATTTTTTGTTGTTCTCTACTAACCCAACCGCTGCACGTTGGTTACGCGTTCAGTTTTAAACTAAGCGCAATGTCGCCGCGCCGTGCGTATTTATCCCGTTCAAAGCGATCCTGATCGTTCTCGAACACTAACGCGCTGATCCGACTGGTCGGTTCTAGCCGATTCTAGCTTGATGGCGTCAGCGGCAGATCGCTCACCGCAACGTTGCCGCTGTTTATGTTTAATATTATGACAATTAGATTTTTTTGTGGAATTTTCGGAAGCTTCTCTGATTTTTGCAGTTTGTATTTATTAAATTAAAATCGTTGTGAGAGCTACCAGAATTGCCTCCGCGAGCTACCGGTAGCTCGCGATCGACAGGTTGGCGACCACTGCTCTAAATTGTATGGCTAGAAACTAACAAACTGCTACCAGTGCCGCGCATTTAAATGGTTTATCTTACATAATATTTCATCTATGTTCAGTTAGGTATTGATTTTCAACAATACACGCCACTGTAATTTAGCTAATCGGCACATTTCCATGGTAACATCTAATTAAGTCGTCGGCGCATCGTTACGCACATTTCTATCAGCGAATTTTACATTTTATTTTATTCTTTTATTTCAAAATTGCGATGAATACTAAAGAGCTAATTGAAATTCAGATTTCAAAAATGTTTTTATAACAAAAAGGGTGATGAAACACCCCTATTTGTAAAGGTCGTCGTAAATAACCGTAGCCTATGAAGGATTGAAGAGGATTCCCGCAACAGAATACGTGCTTTGACTTGATGCATTCCGTCTATGAATATGATAATGTAGTGGTTTGAGCCTACACACGATAGAGAGTTAAGCCCAGGGATCTTTTTTATCTTCTTGTTTGAACTGCAGCACACCGACTTTCAATTATGTATAATTTTGCATTTTTTAGCATGTCATTCAAACACTTCCCTTCCGATGGATCTTTTACCTCAAAGATTTGCATTATTTGAAGGTCAATTTTTGCACATCCACGCTTGTCGGCTATCACGAGAACTGCCGTTTTTTGTTTGTTGAAGCAATAGATCATTTTGCTATCGGTTGTGCTAATCAAAGCGCTGTTTTTTTTTTTTTGTTTACCGTCACTGAAATGATGGACAGCATGAATGCACAGCGAGTTATTAAAATTCAAACAAAACAAAAAAAAAACGATTTTGAGTATCATTATTTTAATATATAGCACGGGAATTTTAAATACAAATTGAATTTTAACGTATTACATAACACATAAAACATTTTACTAAAATTATTTTTAAAGTTGAGCCTTATAATTTTTGTTTACAATGATTCTATCATAAAAAAGTGGTGCCCTAGATTAGATTTTAAAGAATTGGGGCTGATCTTATAGTTAGGACAGATTCAGTAAAAGGAAATAAATATAGATATAGAAATGAAGTTAAAAATGAACATCGTGGCCATAATGATATAATAATAATATATTGATTCAAATATTTAAAAGTACAAACCTATTAAAATACACAATGATACGAATACACATGAAACATTACAGAAACTGAGTATAATCAGTTTGTACGTGGGTATAAATATAATAGGTTTAAAAAAATACATATATAAAATTAAATAATTAAAAATATACGTTACAAACTTACAATTACTATCTTGGCTTTAAAACAACTATATACATTACTTGCCTACAAATACATGACGAAATCAGTTGATATATAAATTAAAAATAGGGTTACAATCAAAAATACAAGTCTAATCCACGGAGTGAGGTCTCAAATAGTTCATTTTTAACAATCCTTTATAGTAAGGAAGGATAATACCATTTTAGCTACATCCAAAACCAAACGACTCGCAAGAGGTACCCAAACCCCAGGACTATCTGTAGGCAACGCCTCAAATCAGCTGTTTATTAATAAACACCTGACCCGTCATTCCAAAGCTATTAAAAAAAAAAAAAACGAAGGATGCAACAAAAATTGCAAAGTATAAACACAGCTTAACAATACAGCTAAAACACTCTCTTGGCGGCAACGGTTTGCGTCGATTTCGTCGCGCATCGCTTAAGCTCCGCCTTCGAAGGGAAAAGACGGTTTTGGTGTTCAGAAGCGTACTTAGGTAAGGTGTTGAGTCGTGCGTATAATTTCGTTGATTGTATAATTTCGTGGAGCCTATAATTTCGTTGATTGTATAATTTCGTGGAGCCTATAATTTTGTTGATTTTGTTTGAGTTAAAGGTACTGTTATTATTTTGGTGACTCTTTAGCTATGAGTAGAATGAGTGAAAAAAAAAGACATCATTCTGTTTGTGCAGTCAAAAGCTGTTTTAATAAGGGTTATACCTGCAAGAAAACATTCTTTAGTTTTCCCAAGGACCCAAACCGATAAGTACCACATTATAAGAAATTTTCATTGTTAAAAATATAATTTTAAAAATAATCGGTTGATCAAAATATGAACGGTGATTGGCGAATTTATTTTTTTTTGCAGTGTTCTCACTACCTAGAATGGATATGAAATATATTCGTTCAATTGAAGGCAATAGCATACTTTTTCGTTTTGTAATCTATGCATGGATATTAGCCAATCTATGCACATACTACAAAACGAAAAAGTATGTTATTGCGTTCAACTACGAATATATTTCATATCCATTTTAGGTAGTGAGAACACTTTAATAAAATTAAATCTACAAATCACAGTTCATATTTTGGTCACCCAACTCCTATTATTTAAATTTTTTTAAATAAGTGACAATTCTGTTAAACTAATTGTCAATATATATTTTAGTTATTGATATTAAATATACATTAAAATTTTTGTGTAGACTCGATAAATAATAGCATTTTTGTCTTTATTGTGTCCACATTTAAAAAAAAATAAATTTTAATCAAACTACATGATACTAATTTAATTACGAGTATTAAAACTAAAGTCCTGAAAGTTTCGGTGAAGATGAGGACAGAGCATCTGCCTTCCACGCGAAAAGCCCGGGATCGAATCTAGGCCGAGGACTAATTAATTTTTCATGTTAATTTTATTTTATAAATTAGTCAACTTCGTAAATTATTTTAAAATTAGTTATTTTGTCTAAATAACCTAAAATAATTTTTTAAATTTGTAGATTTTCGTTAGTGGGTCGTAGAAAAAATATACTGACTATATCGAGTGGATTGTTCACATCACAATCAGACTATTGGGTACTCCGCATACGACGTCGTGCTCAAACTTCGTCTTTGTGTGATATTGCTATCATATCCACCCTTGTTGAACAAACTATAATTTATTTGTTTTCTTGGTTTAAACCAAAACTTTAGTTTTACATCAGAAATAGGAACTAAATTAATTTACTTTTCAAGTTTTCTTATAAAAATCGATATTACTTTCTACAAGTACAAATTTAGTACCTACCTAAAATAAGTACTAATTATGTAATATCGTGTTATATTGTAGTTCAAATTTCACATTACTATAAAGTTTCAAAATTCCCTACTTCGGTATGGTCAGATAAAAATTGAATATATTATATTAATAAAAACTGTCAAAGTATTACTTCTACAAATCTGTATTTCAATTAATAAGAATACATCTAAATATAACCAATATTGTTAAAATAAAAGCACAAATTCTTTATAATTCCAAAATACCATAGAGTTCCCAGACCTCAGTCGAAGCATTCGTTTATCTAGGTATAAACCCTTTGCGCGAAGAGTAACACTTGCCAGAGACACGGGGTACCACTTGATTTGCATCCACGAGCGTGACACAATTCTTTAACAATTGAAGCCCTTGGTGTAAAAAGGATCCAAGCCACAATTTGTCGTGATGTGACTGTTTTAGCTCAAAACATTTGTTAACGAGGATTTTACTAGCCACATACAATTTATTTTACCTCTAATCCGAAAGATGTGCTATTTTTCGTAATATTTATATTTAAATAATGTTTCTAATTATATTTGACAGATTTAAAACAAATTAAAAATTTAATTTCCCAAAACTTACTTAATATGGCATGTAACCAACCTTATTACGCCAAGGTTTTCAATTTTTTCAATAATAAAAAAATTGTTTAATCCGGACCCGACTTTTCCCTCGAATCTAACAAAGATAGCACCATTCCGTCTTGCTTGGTTCTCGACCGCCAGATCAAAGACGCCGACACGGAGTTGTGGAGCTGTATATTGTATAAGCTGTGGTATAAATACGTATGGGTATGAGATGGTACTTTTTATACTAGGAAAGATGATAATAGTCGAGTTTTAACTATTTTCAATAAGCTTAGTATTAGCAAAATACATTAGAAATAGTCTTTGCACAAACTTATTACCTTTTTTTTTTAACTTTTAATATATCAAATTGTACATGGACTGAATCTAAGCTCTCAACAATTTTTAAAAATTCTTTAAATTCTGATCAACAGATTATTTAGCTAACTGAAACATGGTTGAATAGCTCTATTTCATCATCTGGTATGTACTCTTGCTATGTAATGTAAGTATTAAAATATATCTATAGGTTTGTTTGAAAAACTTTTTTTAAGTTTTGAGTCATCAAAAACTTATTGATAAGTAAAATTTGTTTTATTTAATTGTGTCATCGGTTGCACATTTGGCTAACAGGAAAATAATCAAAATTAACCTTTACGGGTATGCAAATTTAAATGAGGACCATCCAAACCAAATCTGGTAAGGACGAGCTTAAGTGGGAGTGAGGTGGAAGTTGTACGTATCTTGCGCTGATCAGCAGTCTTTGTCAATGTAAAATTGTTGATTTTCATTTAGATTTTCGTACCTAACTCCTTTATGTCTGAGTTTCTGTGGGGAGAGAGGTCAAATTTTCTTTGGTAAACCCTGTGTTATGTAAAAATTGATCAAAAATTAATAAAAAAAGAAATACTGGAGTGTTAATATGAGTAATTACCTACATATTTTAAAATCCTCTTCCATTATTTATGTTTAAACCGTGCTTTGTATACATATATGATTTAATTACAGCGGATAGGTATTTACCTCTTCTCAGGCTACTAATCCGTTATATATCTTCTGAATTTCAAATTCGGCCAACCACAACTTAATTAAATTTTTCGCAACAAAACCGACGTACAAAACATGACTCGACAGTGATTAGGGTAACATTCCCCCCATTTGCCAAACGGGGAACTACCTCCCGTAATTTAATCCTTGGTCCATTTGCTGGCGAATTCACTTCTTATCATCGCTTTCTCATTTCCGTTGTGTTATCAGTCACACCGTGCCTAAAGATATCTTGGCATCGAATTCGGCGAGGCGATGTTTTATCACAGTGTGTGGTTCTTTCAGCCAACGGCGGCGGCATCAACCCTCCAAATTTCGTTAAACAATTTGATTACTGTAATGGCGCCTTGGGTGTGGAGGCTGGAGGGCTCAGAAGTAGATAAAGAAAATCGGTAAGCGTCTGCCGTAACTATAAGTTACAGTAATGGTTAAGATTTGTCTTGTCTTTCAGAGGAATTTAATTTCGTCATGAGAAAGGTATGAGTTTGCCACAATTGGATCCACAATTTAATACCTGTGTCTTTGGTGAAGATATATTCAATTAAATTCTCCAATGACTTCTAGACTTGATTTGAACAAATTTATGGTAATTATATGTATCAAAATGTAGTACATTAAATAAATTATTAATAATAATAATAATAACAATAGTTCTTTATTTCAGGAGTACAGATACATAAAACGAAATAGAGTCAAACAAAATACGTAAACAATATTGTTTTAGGTCATTAAAAACTCATTTAGATTATATGGTTCCCTGTTAACTAAATATATAAATAACACTTTCTTGATTTCTGTCAATTCATTAATTGTTTTAATATATCTGGGGAGACTGTTGAATATTTTGATACAGTATTAGTAAGCTCCACATTCTGTCATTGTTAACTTGTGATTGGCAAAAAATGTATTAAAATTTGTCAGCTATTGTCATTAGATCTCCTTCAATATTGATTTAATTTTTGTTTACACACTTGACCCTTTAATTTCATTAACTAATGCCCACGCGCTCTTTGATTTTTATTACTTTCATTAAAATTTCTAGCTTTATAACTGTTTTTATGTTCTAATTCTGGATATATATATATATATATATATATATATATATATATATATATATATATCTATTTTTTGTGCATTATGGTCTGAAATTATATTGTTACAATTCTTGTATCACATTTTATAAACAATGTTTACATATTGTTCATCAAATATTTGAAAATGGAATCTCTCGTCCACACAACTAATATTTTTATATCATTGAGTCCGTATTTTTCAAAATATTCTTTTCTTATAATAATGACACAAACATAAGATAATTTGTTATACTTTCGGAAACAAAATATTATAAAAAATAACAAAAGATAGTACGTCAGAAGTATATATAACTATGATTGAATGTCCTATAGACTTCTTTCCAGTATATTGAATAAGGGGTGATGATAATCGTAAAATTTTAGTAACATTGGAATGATGGGAAGATGTATTTCATTTACGGCTATCAAAGATGTAATTCACGTACTTAACTTTTTCATGAAATTGTAAATTAATATTTTTCAAAATTTCCTATTCTGTATTTAAACACATTAACAAAATATAAAAAAATATATATTAATGATCTAGTCACATATCACGATAGAAGTACTATTGAGTATACAAATACAGGGAACAACTTAATTACGGTCTTTTCTCCTATTCTTCTACAAGTTTTGGTTCATACCTTTTAAATAGCCTGAAAATTTAATAACAAAAGTAAATACTTTGTTAAACATTTTTTGGCGAATGTCTAAACACTCCATTTAGCTCGGTTTCAAGTTATTTTCTATTTTATAGGTACAAATAGTATAGTAGTTTTCTTTATCATAACAACATCGTGTGAAAACGCTTTAACCATATTATACGATGTGTTTATTATGTTTAATAGGTACCTATAAGTAGTAATATGATCGCAGCTCTCAACCACAGGACATTGCAATCAAATGATCGATCACATAAGGTTAAGGTGAATTAACTGGGATTCAAGTGTTTTTCCCATCACACCAGATGTTTTCATTAATGATTGTGTTGTAGTCATGTGTATTGTGTATAATGTGGATATAATTGAACATTTTATTAAGTAATTAATATTTAAAAATGAAAATATTTACTGAGAAGTTAAGTTTCATTTATAAAATCTCTAATACTGTTTTTAATATTGACATTTCTGTGATTTTTAAAATTAGATGGAGATACGGTTGGAATTCGCAAGGATTGTAAAGGACAATACCATGGTTAATTTGTATTAATGATATTATGAAAAAAAATTAAAAATAAGGTTATAATTGTTAAAGGACATAATGGATTTTTCCAGTTTATAGAGTGGAAGAACTCCAGTCATCTGATCTAAATAAGTCAAAAATAAAAAAAATTACTACTTAGTGTGTTTTGCTTGTAAACCAACGATTTGTATGTAATAAGAATTTTTAATACAGAGTGTGTTTTGGTAACATGCTTCTATTAAAGGGGGTGATTCTTGGACTCATTTTAAGAAAAAAACTTTATATGAATGTATGTCCTAAACGTCTTAACTTTTGAGATACAGGGTGTTAAAACGGTGAGCCGTAAGAAAAAAAGTCAGTAAATCAAATATGTTCTAAATTGAACGGGGACTCCAAAAATAATTTTTTTTTGAAAGAAAGCAGTGGCGTATCACTTTTTTCTTCAAAAATATATAGTCTGAGTCCAGTAAGGTATAGTATGTTGAAAATTAAAAAAAATGTTTTTTGGTCCAAAAATTATGGGCGAGTTTTGCGGTGATCTTCTTTCGGCAGTTCACTATTGTGATTTTGTAATACTCCTCTTAATTTGGTTTCACTAATTCCTAGTGCATCGCATATGCGTTGTTGTACAAACATTACCGATTTTAAAGGACCGCCATTTTCTTTTTCATCCGTAAAATACTTATGTACACTACAAATTAGACTATCTACATCTAACACACGTCTAGGCAATTTTAAAATTTCCACTAAATTTACAATATACATACAATGTCAACACTTGTAAATTTAGTACCTACCCTAATGTTATTTAATTTAAATCTGACCATTAGGGCAATTTTACCTAATTTCTTGGGAAGAGGCTTACTGGAACTGGTTGTCAATGACTAATTTGCATAATTTTGTTAATCCGAAACCCGCGTAAGTATAGCGAATGGTCCAAGAATCATCCCCCTAAATATTAGCATTCAGTAGGAAGAAAATTTTCCCTAAAAAGCATTCTATGAGCATGGGCGTCGTTTATCAGGGACAAGGAGGGGCAATTGTCCCCCTTAAATCCAGATTGTTCTGTTTAAAATAATCAGGAAAAAAATTCATTTTGAAGAAATATACCTGTATTATAATTTTTTGTATGTATTTTTAATGTAATTGACATAGAACTTTCCTTAATTTTTTAATTTTCAACTAATAAACATATTACAATCTGGGTTGGGTCGAATTTTCTAAAAAATGTCATAAATATCATGAATAAACAAAAATTAAATTTGAAATTCTTTTTTCTCTTCTTTTTCTACTGTTGTGCTCTTTGTAATTTAATAGCACTCTCTCTGCTGTTTCTTCTTAGCGCAGTCTATGCGTCACTGTCTTTTAATTTGCATATAAACATCTTCGTTTTATTTTTTTTTTTATAATTTTTAAATATTTTATTTTCTCCCCATACAAAATACTAAATTTCAAACTAAATTTTAACAAATTCTTTAATAAATATACCTTTTCCTAAAAAAAATAATCTATAATAATTTTCAACCTTTTGATGTTATCTAAATTAATTTTTCCAAAACCTTCACCACCCCAGTACATCTAATGACAATTATTTTGACAAATAAAAATAATGTTTTTATAAATTTGATGATCTTCTTTAATTTAGAATTATAGTCGTATCAAACAAATTATAATTGCCAATTTATTACTTATTTTACCTCGTTTTAGTGAATTTATTAGTGCTTTCTTTTACAGAGTATTTATTTTAATTTTTAACTTTTATTAGTTTTAATTTTAGTCATATAACAAATGTTTATGTTGTAATATTTACTCTGTTCCTCTGTTATTAAATAAACTTTAAACTTTACAAGTATTAAAAGTAAATTTAAAAAACCGACTTCAAAATCATGCAGATGCCATCACCACATCTTGACCAAATTTATATGGGACTACTACCCCTGAGGTACCCGCTTACTAAAAAAAAAAAGATTCATAGAAATCGGACAAGGTGGTAAAGAATTTTATCGCTAAACATACATAAAAAATTAGGAGTTTGAGGATTTTCTCATGGACTCAATTATTAAATTTTTTAGGCCCCTTCTTGGAAAATTATATAACGACGTCTATGTCTATAAGTAAGCCAATAGGCTTCAGTGTCATTCGGAGACACATAGTCAGACGAGCCCAGGAAAAAAAAAGTCTATAAGTATAATTCATTTCATTGGTATTTTTCAGAAGATACAAGCAACTCTTTAAAGTAGTTTATATTTTCATTTTTCATTAAATATTTTCTTTCCAAAAAGCACTCTAATATTTATTTTACTTTGTCAAGGATTTGAAATGTATGATTAATTTGTAAAAAACTAATTATGTACAATTCTAAAAACGCTTCTATTAAAATCTGTTCCATCAACTATCTTTATTATCAGAAAATTAAATTCTTACCGATTACGATCTAATAGAAAGTTTTATTAAACTTTGAGCCTACCCTCCCTAAAACCTGATTTAATATTCAGAGAAAATTAATACCCAACAACTGCCAAACCAGCAAATTCGAACAGAGTGTGCAATAGACCCGTGAAAGTGATACGTTTCAGAAGCCGAATGACAAATCGATAAGGGGGTGTGATCCTCCAGACCCAGGTAGTGAGCAATTTGTCCCTCATAACACGTGCCAATCTGCTACAGCTGGACTTTTATCAACAGGCACAGAAATAAGGGGCGTTGCACGTTCACGGGACGTGGAGTGTTTCGTAAGAACGGAAACGGGGGATAACTACGTCATAAAAAAAATATAGCGTGTTATATTTTTGAAAGTGTGCATTTGTCTTTGTCCAATCTAGGAAACGTACCTAATATCAACAACGCCATTCCTGTAAAGCGACCTCATCTGTATATGTCAGCATTGTGTTTTATTGATATGGGTCATAATTTTTCTTAACAACTTCTCTCAGCAATATATTTTTTTTTATAACTTACCCATTTTTATATTTCTACCTCAATGAATACTGTGCGTTTTATAAAAACTTTAAATACATATTTAATATATTTTTCTCCAGTGAATATTTGACAAAGATTGATTGATAATATAATATTTGGTGAATATAGAAAATGTTGTTAACAATAGCTTTTATTGATAAATATCAATTTCAAAGATAGCACTCTGTATACAATATTTTTCAGATGTTTAGTTTCATGTTATTTATGAGATACTGTTAAAGGTGCAATTATTTAAAAAAAAGCTGTTTTACGCCTATGTATTATTATCGGACAAAATGTTATAAGATGAAAAACATAAAAATGTACTTCTTCAACACCTCTAATCGAGACTTTTAACAAAAATACTCGATTCTTGCCATGTACGATTTTTTGAGGAATATTAATTATTTGCCTGCAATACGTATACAAAAACATTTATTGTTGGCTTCCATAGTTTCATCTAAATAAAAATATTGTCAAGTTTTAACACCTAATCTCTTGTTAACGATTGAAACTGTTCTATTTGACTCAATAATTAAAAAATAAATGCGTGGTTTATTAATATGGCTGTACAATATACCAATGCAGAATATACCGATATGTTACTGACATTAGGATTTTGTGAAGGAAATGCTCGAGAGAGTGTCAGAGTGTACTCTGAAAGGTTTACAAATCGTCGTGTATTTAGCCACCCAACTTTTGCTGCTGTTGAGAGACGTCTTCGGGAGACCGGTTCCTTTGCTCCCAACACTCTCGATAATGGAAGAGAACGTTTTGTAAGGATTCCTGAAGTTGAAGAAGACATTTTAGAACGTGTTGAAGAAGATCCAGAATTAAGCACCAGACGAATTGGAAGGGAACTAGGAGTAAGTAAAGATGTCGTTCATAAAGTGCTTAGAGAACAATTGCTATATCCATACCATAAGAAGCCAGTACAAGAATTATTAGTCCATGATCCTCAAATTCGTTTGGGTTTTTGTCGATCTGTTAATATGCAAAGAGAAAAAGATCCAAACTTTGTCAAGAAAGTTCTCTTTACCGATGAAGCGGGTTTTACAAGAAGAGGTATAACTAATACCCATAATGAACATGTTTATGCCGTTGAAAATCCGCATGCAATAAAGGTAAACCATTTTCAGCACGAATTCAAAATTAATGTGTGGGCTGAAATAATTGGTAATTTCGTTGTTGGTCCTGTCATACTTCCACGAAGATTAGCCAGAATTGTTAGAAGATTTACCTCTCCAACTTCGGAGAGATATGTGGTTTATGCAAGATGGAGCTCCACCACATTTTTCTTTAAACGTTAGAAACCACTTGAATGAACAATATCCACACAAATGGATAGGCAGAGGTAATGACGCACCTGTAAACTGGCCACCACGTTCCCCAGACCTAACACCAATGGATTACTTTTTATGGGAACATCTGAAATCCACAGTTTACAGGGAACCTGTAGAAAATGAGGAACAACTCTGGCAACGTATTCAAGATGCAATAAACAATCTTAGAGGTGATGAAGAAGTTATGGAAAGGATACATTTTAATTTTCTTCGACGTATAAATCTTTGTATGCGTGAAAATGGTGAACATTTTGAACAATTTTTGTAAAATCTCTATTTTGATTATGTTGTAAATAAATATTTTTGTGAAACCTATACACTCTAAATTATTAAAACAGAAATTTAGCGAAAACCATGAGAGTAATCGAGTCTTATCAAGAGTACCTTTTTTAAAGTAAATAAGTTGCGCAATCTAAATTCCATACTCAAACTCCTTTTCTTCCATTGGCGTAGAATTTTTAAAGTTGCAATTATTTAAAAAATCAAGTTCTATGCCTATGTATTATTATCGGACAAACTTTTAATACCATTTTTTTGCCACATAAAATTCTACCAATATACCAAATTTTAGCAAAATCGCATATGCCGTTTTAAATTTATATGGGAAAAACGATTTAAAAATTGTAACTTCAAGGCCCTCTGGAGTCCAAACGAAGCAACTTTGTACTAAGGTAATTTCACTTAAATCGGCTTATTTTGACCTAAGGAATATGTGGTATGTTTTTGTAAAGACCTTTTAAAGACACCCTGTATATTAAAACTTCAATTGTATTAAGTTCCTAATAAAATTATCCAGAAGGTGGACAAACAAATGTTTGAAAAATATTGAAAACTTAACTCAGACAGACGAAAATGTGGGCTTAGTGTGCATAAATGCATTTCTCGTATGTACAGATGCTGTATAGGGTATTTGAACGCTGTAGAAAGCGTATAATTCACTTGAATTCCTTGATAGGTCCTTTTATAGTATTCAGTTCAAAATTAGAGGACATAAAAGATAACCAGGCAATTTTAAAAATCTTTAATATCTATAAAATGCTGATAGAGATGATATGGTCCAAGAATATCGTTCTCCTGAGTAAGCAAAATCAAAAATAGAGTATTGAAAATCTGTTTTGTTTTGAATATAATTTAGTGCTTGTAGTATTATCCAAAGAAAGCAGTTGTTTTCTAAACAACCGGTCACTTTTCATTATTTTTTTTACAGAAAATCTAGGTAAAAATCAATATATTTAGTTTATGCAGCTTGGACATTGACTATGGATACATAAATGGATATAATAAAATTTGATAACCTGTTAAGTTACACATATAAAAATGATACCTTTTGAATTGCGTCCATTAACATTATAATAATTTTCGTTTAATCATTTAAATTGAATAAAGAGGTCGGTACCTATTCTAAAGCGATTACATAATCAATTAAAGTGTTAATAGTTTTTTAATGGATCGATTCATTATGATCAATCCTAGCGGGACGTACCATTCAATCGAAAAATAAAGCACAGAAAAGCTTTCTTGATTATTACCGCCGCTGATTTAATGGTATCGATTTCTTTTTGAAAAATAATGGTCAAATATCTCATGCACCGTCTCACGGTTAAATAATTAATAGATATCGCGTGCTCGCAACGGACACATTAGAAAGAGAACGAACTATGTCCATAAAAGTCTAATGTGTACTAATGCTTCTATAATCAGCAGGTTATTACTTTTATTAGAAGTATAATTATGGTAAATAGATAAGCGTAATTTTAGTTATGAAAACATGTTTTTTTCCAGTCAGCTATATAACAATTTTCGTTTGGAACGTTGCACCTTTTGAGACGGTAGTGATTTGCCAGTCATGCCATTGACCAAACATGTCAGACAACACGAAATGTAGGGGTTGCTAAAACTTTTGTTGCGGGTATAAGGAAAGTTTTAATGGAAAATGTTCGATTAGAAGAATATATGGAATTAAATGCTTTAAGAGTTTTATTGTACTGGATATATTTTGGATTTAAGTTTCTATTTTTATTTCGGGAATTAGTAAAAATTAATTAAATTAGTTCGTCAAAGTGTTGATACATACTGTCATATTCGTAGTAATTTTTTTTTTGTGAAAAAAATACTCTATACGGGGCGTTTATTATTATTATTATTATTATTATTATTATTATTATTACAATCTGATCAAGAGTTGATCAATGAGTAATTTTGTTATAGGGACGCCTATGATCGCTACCAGGCGAATGAAATCTGTAGAAAGTATTGGAGCTGTGGCGAAGATCTTAGAGACATATTTTGGTGAACGCGCTATTCTAGAAAATAGTGGGATTCGTGATGTATAAATGTTAGCGACATGCCTCTACTCCCCACCACACATTCTTGAAATCCATAGACATGCGTGTCAGGATGTTCGCGCGAGAGAATCAAGACCAGCGCAGTAGGCAGTGTTGCCAGTTTGTTACAATTGTAACAAATCTATTACATTTATAAAGGGTTTATTACATATCCTATAAATCTATTACATGTTCACGAGCCTCGAACGACTGATGACCGTGTCTCGATTTTATATGTTCCTTATATATTGTTAATTATTTCATACAACTAATACCTTCACCAACATGTTTATTTGGTTAGGTTCATCCCAAACATGTTTTCTTGAGCATGCCCAAAGCGCTTATAAAGTTTCTTTTATCATTGGACCTTGCATTGGAGGCCGAATTTCTTTTTACATCTTTTTCTTTATAAAAGGTTTGTTTGTACAGATCCATTCTGAGTTTATCTGTTCATGAGTAGTACGAAGAATAGAACAGTTAAATCGTAATACAGCTACAGTACTACTCATATTGTTGTTGTTCTTATCAATAAACATGTATAAATGTGTATTAAAAACATGAAACATTAATTATCAATATCAATACAATAAATCTATTTTTTATGTATACGTTGACTAAAATTTCTATTACATTTTCTTGAAAATTATTACTATTACATTCCTTGAGAGTGCTCTGGCAACACTGGCAGTAGGTAGTACGTGAATAGACAGTAGCAATACCACAGCAACATTGTAATTGTGTAATTAAGAATACTTGATCGTGAATTAAACCATTCAAAAAGCAGTTTAGACATTTCTATTAGGGATGAAACATTCCTTCTGTTTACATAAATATTCTGGCTGCTGCGAGTTTGTTGACTAAAATATTGTAGGTATATCATTTGGGATAGTCACTTTTGTATAAAAATTAGACTGTTTTGAAATTTAAG
Organism: Psylliodes chrysocephalus; assembly: GCA_927349885.1. Classification (NCBI taxonomy): domain Eukaryota; kingdom Metazoa; phylum Arthropoda; class Insecta; order Coleoptera; family Chrysomelidae; genus Psylliodes; species Psylliodes chrysocephalus. The sequence goes on from OV651831.1 coordinate 9,994,449, forward strand.
TTCATTATATAATAAATAGTCAAAGTAAATTAGTGGCGCTCCAGCTATGGTGGGTTGTGATAAAAGTCTGGTGGCGTTATGTTGTAAAGATGAAACTTTTCCGCAATTTCTCTGTTACCACTGCATTATCCATCAGCAAGCATTATGTGGAAATTTCCTGAAACTAAACAACGTTATGAAACTGGTGATAAAAATTGTGAACAAGATTAGAGCTCAAGCGTTACAAAGAAGATTATTCAAAACCTTGGCCGATTAAGTTGACTGTCAATACGGGGACCTACTCCTCCACTCTGAAGTCCGATGGTTAAGTAGAGGACGGGTGCTGAAACGTTTTAATGATGTCCTATCTGGCATAGTTTAATTTTTCAAACAACGCGATGAACCGACTCCGGAACTAGAAAATTCAATCTGGCTTAGAGATTTTGGTTTTCTCGTGGACATTACAGAGAAATTAAATGAACTTAATTTGCAGCTTCAGGGGAGAGACAAAGAACTAGCGGAAATGATTTCTGATATAAAAGCATTTATCAAAAAGCTGGAGTTTTGGGAACAAAACCTAATTAACAGCGATGCCAAGCATTTTCCTATTCTTTCAGAAAAAATATTTCAAAATCCATTAGGACCCTATGACAGCAAATATCATGTAGAAATAGTTTCTACCCTGAAGAATAACTTCAAAAATCGTTTTAAGGATTTCAACGAAATGGCTTTAGTAGCGCAGTTTGTTGTTTCACCCTTTATGGAAATTGATATCCAACAGTTTGCAACTTGTGTTATGCAGAACTTTGGCGAAGACATCGCTGCAACAGAAATGGAAGTAATTGAGTTTCAAAATGATTTAGCCTTAAAATCGTTAGTCTCAAGTACTAAATGTATCTGGCTTATTGTAAGTAAAGACAAATATTCAGTTCTATGCCGTGTTGCTTTGAAAGTTATTACGGATAGCCTGTCCTGATTAAGGGGTTCCAAATTACCGAACTCCCTAATCAGGTTGACTAGTAATCCTCAGGGGGTAGGTTCCTGTAAATAGAAAGAAGAAAAAGAATTTGATTGATGGAATGTGAACGGGCCTTTATTTTCTTATAACCTCGGTTGTCAAAATTATAACCAAAAAATTCCCATGCGTACCAAATATTACGAAATGTGGATTATTATTACTATTATTAGGAACAAAAGAAAATTATTATGTACAAGGCGTTTCAACAACTACTCTCACCTTTAATTTACATACACTTATAATATATAACCCTCCAAGTGGGTGGTAAAAGTGCGGTTACGTACGTGGAGCTCTTCGTATTACAAAGGAAAAACCGGTAGGTGAATATTACAATAAGTATATATACAAAATAAATTGATTAATTAATAAGGTACTTAACTATTATGTTGGTTGTAGGCTGAGTCTCAACAACCTAATCGCGTTAGTAGATGGGGGCCCTCCGAAATATAGGGTTAGAAAAAAAAGGAACCGTCTTACTTGGGATTAAGTGCACTCAATGAAGGACGATGTCCAGTGAGGTAGCTTCCTCTTGATGTCTGTAAGTAGACCGCTATGAAAATTATTTCGTGTTCGGTTATCCAATTGTCGGTTCTTTGTTGCTAGCACGCAAACGGTGACGGGGAGAAGCCCTATTCTTTATGGAGAGGTGGAGAGAACTTACCCACAGTCCCCAGAAGTACTCCTCTAATAAAAGCCTGTATGCAGAATTGCAAAGCTGAATGAGCGAAGGAACGCACGATTCGCACGAATGAAAGGGGCGAACCAAGGAGGTCTGAAAAACATTGACGATTGTAACAATTATGTATACAGAAGGCTGTTGGGAATATAGGTAAGTGAACTAATAATTTCTTTTGAAAAACTCACCCTTGATGGTATGTGACCTTTTAGTTATTAATTTATTAAATCAAATTCACACTTTTAGCCGATAATATATCCACCACTAGGTGTATGAATCACAAAGATCACTAACAATATATCGACTAAAGGAATCTCTGGTTTTTGCACAAGAATAAATCCTAGAAAATCCTAGTTAAAATCTTGGCACATGCCACGATCAGAATCCAAGCAAAAACTGGGCCAGGAAGGAAGTTCCACAAAATGGCCAACAAAAGTCAATGTCTTAGCAAGAAGGCCCTGACTACAAAAGGCTAATAGGATAATTTCTGGTAAGACTGTGGTCATTATTTATAAATTTAGAAGAATCTGACATCTGAAGGAGTTAAAATTGACATGTAAACAATAACAATAAAAATAAAGCTTTTTAGTAATTAAATGAGCTATAGTTATTGTTCAAAGTAGCGAAATAGATTTACTTACATTATAAATTATTTATTAAGGTATTAATTATTATTGAATACACTCCAGGTGAGATTATACTCTATTACAAAACATTATTTTATATTTTACTACAAAATATGTTTGATAAAAATGGATATTTTATGAATTTATTCAATGGACCCATTTTATTGATTTGTATACATTTATATACCGCACACTCTTAAATCGAAAGGTAACTAAAGAGATTAGCATAGGTTATAGTAGAATAGTGTAAATAGTTAAGTGTAGAATAGTAATAGGAATAGGTAGGATAGATTAGACTAGTTTAGGATAGGGTAGGATAGATAGAATAAGTTAGAATAATTTAGATTAGTTTAGAATAGTTTAGGATAGTCTAGAATAGAAAAACCTAGTTTAGAGTAGTTTAAGTTTAGAATAATTTACAATAGGGTAGGCTAGGAAATAGGATAGGTAGGAATAGTTTAGAGTAGTGTAAACTAGGGTAATTTTAGATTGAAATAGATTTAGGGAGAATAAAACCCGTAACAAAGTGAAAGCATTATTCAGTTCAACCTATTTGTGTGAATCTTCTTTTTCCAATATGAAGTTTATTAAGAACAAATATCGCAATCGACTTACAGATGAACATTTGGATAATTGTATTCGAATGGCTGTATCAAATTATACTGCAAACATTAAAAAAATTATCTGAGTGTCAGCCTTCTCATTGAATGTGCTTTTTTATTTTTTAATGTTTATGTTCATGATAGTGCGTTACTTTTTTGTTGTTATTATTAACTATTTTTAAATCTTACGTGACATGCCGTTGTGGCTGGATAAAAGTTTGTGTTTATTTTTCAAACACCTTCGTTTGGTAGCTATGAACAAGTACGTACTAGTAATATTAGTTATTTTGTTATTAGTTTATTATTAGTACCTATGTATTATGTACTACCAGTTATATAGTAAAATAAATACATATAATGATAAATTAACTGTGGATTATTTCATTTACGTTGCGTTACGTGGCTTCCGTGTGGGTAGCTCGCTGTTTTTTCCAAAATTAACAAAGTAGCTCAACACATTGGGAGGTTGGCGACCACTGCTCTAGAAGAATGGCATAGAAACACAATACAATTATTGAATAGACTGAAACAGATAATTCGTCTGCAGCATCCCAAGCTTATGTCATCGAAAGAGTGTGGTTAAACCAATTACTTTCACTATCACTATCATCTATATTTTGCATAAGTTGTCAGTCAACACACTGTATATTATCCTTACATACATTGTTTATAGGAAGCTAAATTTTTTATGAAAAGTTACTTTTGTTCGTAGAAAACAAAAAACGTTTTCCATATATCGCACCCCTTTTTCAATAGTGCCATATCCCTAAAAGAAATTAAATTTACTTTTTTTGTCCAACATATACATTATGAACATGCCTACAATATATAAAAGTGCCATATCAATAGTTCTAATAAATTCCGCGCGAGGCGCCATCAACAGTACTGCCATATAACATAACATTTTTTTTTTGTTTTAGGCTATCTGTGTAGATTTCACATTACATTACATATATAATTAATCAGTAGAGACATCTTTAATCAATATGTATACTGAATTTGGTAAGCACAAGTACTGAAAATGCTGCTCAAAAAAATATTACGTCCACAATCGTTTTTGTTTCGCTTCTCCTGTAAAATTAACATTTATAAGGTTATGGCACTATTGAAACAGGGGAGCGATATTTCCAACTTAACTATACACACTGTATAATATTATAAAATTCTGCTTTTCCAATTTAAATATTCTGTGTTTAAAAATTAAATAATTGAGACTTCAAGTCGCGGTTGTATACTTAATAATTTACTACTTGATGCTTTATAGGTATTTAGAACTTTATTGACTGGATTAATAATCCACATTACCAAAACTAAACACCTTAACAGCCTATTAAAATTATTAACAGATCGGTGCCAAACAGAAACTCGGTACATTCAGGATTAGCTTTACTGTTTTGTTTAGTACCCTCGACACGATACCATTGTGGCCACATAAGTTTTATCCACTCTAAAACTTTACAGTTCAGTTGTTACTATTTAATGCCACAAGCTAACAACCCTAACGTTAATGTTCCATCTTATACCACTATCATTGGATACATTTTCGTTTTATTGCCAACCTATCCGAAGTAAGTACAAAATCTGTTTAACTTTTTCTCGATTTGAAAACGTAAACGATGTTCAATATAGTAAGTTCAATGCCATTACTTTAACGACTGTTGAAACCGGTATGTCTAGCCGTTTCAAATTTGCAGTCCATCAAGTTAGTGGAGATTGAAGTAGTTACTATATTGTGCTCTTTTTACTGCAGTAGAACCTTTTGTGCCAGTTTCGTGGAAATATTTTACCATTTAAAGGAAATTTCGTTGTATATTTCCCCGTAGAAACCGGATGAAATGAAAATTCGAAAGCAATTGAAGTATAATATCAATGAGATTTTTATTGAATTGGATCCGTATTTATTTCGCTTTTTAGTCGTCTAGAATTACTAACTGTAACTATTATTTTAAGATTATTGAATGAATTTTGTTATTATAGAAACTAGACAGAATATTTCTTAATGTTAATTCAATTAAAATGTAATATGTATTACTACTTTTGGTCGCTGGCTGACTGTGAAATGTATTTAAAATACCAATCAACGGTTAGGTAGGTGTGAATCCAGTCACTCTTTGTATTGGTGACCAAATTCGTAAAGCATGGAGCATAGACGGTGAAATAAATGGATGAATAGAATGGGAAAGTGTGGGGTATCCAAGTCCATAAGACTGCAGCGCTACCATGCTTGACTACAGAGGATCGGAGACAAATTGAAAGTCAAGACTGGTTGGAAGAGTTATCTGAACCACTCATTACTTAAATTTATCAAACAATATATATATATATATATATATATGTATATATATATATATATATATATATATATATATATATATATATATATATATATATTTATTATTTATTTATTCCACATTCAGAGGCAATTTTATGTTTTGTTTCTTCCATTCTCATTAATCAACTGCATTTTCAAATGGAACCAATACCAATATCGTTTACAGATCAAAAATCAAAAATCAACTAGAAAAAATGGCTAATGTGTAGACAATTTGGAGTTAACAGATAGTTTTCTTGATAGACTTTTTATTGCAAGACCTAGTCAATGTCTTCAAATGCAAAATATATATGCTATGTTGACACCTTCAACAAAAGCTAGTTAGCCTTTTTAATTTAATTCAATTTATTAACATTTTTTAATATAGAATATACAATTACTTTACAATTAGTTAGCGTCTTATAAAATGGCTACCACTCTAGGCATGGTTGTCTCTCCTGTGTGAAGCAATTTTATGAGGCGCTCTGTTTACAGTATTTAAGGGTATTATGTAGTGTTTTATATCTATTTTTCATGTATAAAGACATTTTGAATTGTGATTTTTTCAGAGAGGTAATGATGGCAGCTTCGGTGGGGGGGGTGAGAATCAGTTATTAATTTATGGTTAAATTATCTTAAATACATTTTAACAGCTGTTATTATTTAGAACGTGTTCTTTTATGTTTTGTTGAGGGCATTTAATTTGTTGGTCAAACATTCTTAGGAGACATTGGTAAATATAACTTGAGTTAATATTTAAAAGATTAGTTTCTTGATATAAGTTTTGTGTGGAATAAAGCCTCTCTTTTTTAAAAATTATTTTTAGTATTATATTTTGTGATATTTGCAGTGGATTGAATGTTGTTTTGAATACCTAATGATTTAATATTTTACAAGGTTATGTTCTATATAGATTACCAACAACTACACTGGTAACTAATTAGAGCGAGATTTTAGGTCAAGTGGCATAATAGAAGACCAGGAACTATGTTTGTGGTATGACTGTCTTTTCTGGAATTTGGAAGAGTAAACACTATTCCATTATTTTTTTAAATAACCTAAAGATGGATCCAGTTAGGTGGTTTAAAAAAATATAAACTAGCTACAAATACTATTTTAGCCCAAAAGTATTTTTAAAGATGAACTAAGGTCAAGAACAAGGTGGTAACCTCAGTATAGAAATCAGAGTCAATACGTATGGGTGGCTGATCCATATATACTTCGAAAAGATAATTACAACTTTACGAAATAAGCTATCGAGGAAGAGGTCGTTCAATATTTTATTGTTCAAACTCTAAGACATTAAGACTAAGACCAGGATTGATATTTGTGAAAGCACTATTTTTTTTGTCGCAGGAATAACAAAAATACAATAAATGTGTAATTCAAAATATTTTATGTTAACGTTATCGACTGCACTATGGAAGATAATCCAAATTTGTTGGAAATATTCACATAAGCGTATGCGATTTGCAACGGTGGATTAGGCAATAATATTGAAAATCTATTACCATTAGGTATAAATTGATTAGCGAATTTATGTAATGTGACTAATGGTAATATGTAGCCTGCTAGAATAATAGTAATTCTACGCCAAATAAATCATATAATTAGATTTGTACACCTCCAAAGCCAGACAGAATAGATTTATTTTAAAATTTATAAAGTATTAGTTTAATTAAGAAATTATTAGTCATTTGAAATTGTACAGGATTTCACAAACAGAACAGAAAATGGTTCTGAATGGAAATAAATGGTGGCATGGAAACCTCGAATGGTATTTTTAGTTGCTCATTTTTTTTATTAAAAACTTTTCATACAGGGTGTGTCATGTAACAGTGTCCAATACTTTCTTAAAACTTAGTTTACAGTCCTAGTAACACATCTAAAAGTTTTACAGCCACAGTAAACTGTTTCTTACTGAAGCGTTTTCCTCAGTGTATACAAAATCTTCAGAAAGTCTTTGTGAATAATTTTACATTAAATTTTTTTTAAAAAAGTTAGGTACGATTTACCAAACAAACAAAAAATATACACACAGTGAAAATTCCTAAATCGACAGACAGGCTACTTGAATTCAGTCATTTTTATGAAGCTAGAGTCATGTTACACCAACCAGCTTTCAACCGCATTCCATCCCTTTATAAAAAATCCACAAGCGACACTTTTTGGGGAGACACATCAACAAAATTAAAGACCTGAATTTTTCATCACGACCATCAGTTTCGCGTTGACATTTACATTCCGACAGAATTCAGTAAATGAATTTGAGAAGTATCCTTAGTTTTATGGTAGATGTATTAATATTCCAGTCACAGGAACGGACGGTGATGAGTGTTAACTGGGATGCTGTAAGTAATTTTCATGTATTTTTAAATATAATACCCAACAAGCTCTAGGAAACTGTTTTCCTAATGCTTTATGACAGAGGTATTAACTGTTAATTATGTTGCTTTGAATTTAAATATATATCTTTCGAATGACTACATTTATTATTAGTTTAAAGTAGGATTTGTTTTGGCTGTTCACTTTGCTTAAAAAACTTTAAATAAAGCAGCAAATGTTGCCGTGTGTATTCTTTGAGTTTTCGAAGGTAATACAATATCAAAAGCATCTTTAATATCAAAAATGGCTGCAATAAGATCATGTTTATTAGTCAGAGCATTTGTAATGACAGTTTGGTGTCGTAAGTTATTTGTAGAAGAACGGTGTGGTCTAAAACCTGACTGTTCATTAATACTTGGTTATATACTATTACTAATAATTATTTTGAATTATTTATCTCTGAGTAAAAATATAAATACTTATACAAAAAGAACTTTTATGAACTAATTTTATATTTATAACATTTTTTATAAAAGGTAACTGTCAATGAGTACAAAATATATAGAATGTAGATATTAATAAAAGAAACTTCTAGAAAACGTTAAGTATAGGAGTTACCAACAAAAACGTTCACTTTAAAAGCAATGGAGATGATGATAAATAACTTATAATTATATTATTTATTACTTATGTGGATTTTTAAGAGTCCGGTACTGAAAACTTACATATCACATGTCTGTGAGGCAGTTTCAAAAATATTTTAACAAATATCCCAGCTTGTGTCTTCCGTTGCTCGTCATATATATTTGTTGGCACTTTATGGACAGTAAAATAGCTATTAATTATTTTGTCACTACCAGTAACGACAAAGAGAATAAAATTCAGCAGTAAATTTTAAGACAACTTCAAAAGAAATGTGGTGGAGTGGATGAATGTAAGATGTATCTTATTTTATTTGGAATATTATTGATATTACTTTTTTTTGTATTTTGAGTTAGTTGTAAGAATATTCAATGTATAGAGCATTATTAATGAATATCTTTTAAATTAGCAATATATTTTGTTAATTTTGACAAATTAATTAGCATAATTCAGTCATTTGTTTTAATTATGTCGTTTAAACTAATTTTTTGGCCTTGATACATTCATGACTTTATTTACTTACACCTATTTCAAAAGTACATTGTGAAAACTTGTAAAAAATAGGCTTTTTTTAACTTATAACATATACAGTGTGGAAACCACTTATGGAATAAAATTCTTTGTCATTATTTTAGAAAATTTTAAAAAATGCCGAGACATGTCAACTTTTGAATTGAGTTGTGCGTTATGTAAACATAAATTTAAATGTACAGGGTGATTCACGCAAGTATGCCATAGTCGATGTTGTTTTTTTTTAATGAAACACCCTGTATATTTGCATACATACATTATTCAGTTTGTTGGAATCGGTTCATTAAGAGGATTTCAAAAATATGCAAATATACAGGGTGTTTCATTAAAAAAAAACAACACCGACTATGGCATACTTGCGTGAATCACCCTGTACATTTAAATTTATGTTTACATAACGCACAACTCAATTCAAAAGTTGACGTGTCTCGGCATTTTTTACAATTTTCTAAAATAATGACATAAAGAATTTTATTCCATAAGTGGTTTCCACACTGTATATTATCATTGTTCTAACCTACTATGTATTTATAAAACGTTACCATTAAGTTTATATCAATAAAGGTTAACAAACTCCACAAATCAACAATTAATTTATCTATTAAGGCTCTAGGGACGTTTAATTACAACCCTCTATCACAACCTCGATCTGTACATATATGAATTCCGAATCATAAATTGGAAATATCAAAAATGCAAACAAACCGCTCAAATATTGTACTTCTACTTAAAACCCTCGTTTACTTTGTCCGGTTGCTCTTTATAAGAGCAATAACGTTTCCCTATAATTAGACAAATATTTGAGTTTACGATAAGAAACAAAAATATTACAGGTTATTTTTAGGAGGACATTGTATCCCCAAGTGGCAATTATGAATGTTAAACGAGAAAGGGAAAATCTTTTATCCTTTGTCCAAATTGGGTTAAAATTATGATTTTATGATTTGTTTAATTTAACTAGCTACAGAATAATTTTAAAAGGAAATTCTTGCCTTCTTTTACCTCATAAACTTTTAAGCATTGTAAGATAACGAAAACAATAATTGTAAACCACAATAGAAGGTGAAACAATACTGGAAAGTGAGTGTGATATTCTATGTAATATTTATGAACCATATTTATGTTACAACCTTTGTAAAAATACGCATAAAAGTTGAAAGAACTATAGGATTTCCTACTAGGCAGATAAGTAGAGGTCGGTAATAATTTGTAGGCACTGATGGATATTTAGTTGAAAAGTTATATAAAAAAAATGAATTTGAGAAAGGTAACGAAATTTTATTTGTAAATTGAGAAAGGCAAATATTGATCTAAACAGATGACAAGAAAGTCGAACTGGGGAGTAAAGACAGAAGCAGAAAAATAATAAGAAAAATAAATCAGACAACAGAAAGAAAGAATAGAAAACAGAAGAATAAAAAAAATAATTTAAGAAAAATATATAGACATGAGACAATTATGATGATGCTCGAACAAAATGGATAAAGATAGATAACCAAATAAGGAAGAAATTAATAAATATAGACGATAAAATTAATAAGAAAAAGTTAGAAAACAATATAAGGAAGATAGACACCAAAATAAAGAAATAAAGAAAAGATAAAGAATAGATATAAAACAAAATGAAATAAATAAAATGGATGAAAACAGAAGAACTTAAAATTTTTATAAAAGAAGACAAAGAAGAGATGATGCTAATGATGGGAAAAAAGGACGAAAATATAAACGGAATAGAAAAGAAAATAGAGAAGAAATTGGTGTAGTTAGTAGAAGAAAATCACATTGAAGAAATAAAGAAAAGTAAAGAGATACAAATTTAAGTTAGAAGAAGATATAGAAATAAATATACTTAGACTAAAATAGAAGAACTTAAAAAATTTATAAAAGAAGACAACGAAGAGATGATGCCTGATGATGGGAAAATGGGACGATAAGATAGACGAAATGGAAAATGAAATAGAGAAGAAATTGGAGGAGTTAGTAAAAGAAAAACACATTGAAAAAATAAAGAAAAGTAAAAAAAAAAAAACAAAATTAAATCAGAAGAAGATAAAGAAAGGGATAATAAATGTAAAAAAATAAATGAGAAAATAATAAATAGAAGAAAATTATATAAAGATAAAATTTGAAAGATTAAATAATAGAAAATGAAGAAAAAGAAGTTAGTTAGGAAAGATGGTACATAGCAGGCATGAGATCTGAGCTGGAGGAGCAGGAAAAACATAAGAAGGTAAATCAGACAACAAAAAATAGAATTGAGCAGGTCGGATAATAAAAAAAATCATAAATTAGAAATTTATTTTTTTTTTAACTTTAATTTGACGATAAATTTTGTATTAGTGATCTTTTATTTTTATTTATTTTTATTTCATATTTTTGTGTTTGTTTTAATTTTACCTTATTTTTATTCGTTATAATACCTTCATATTTATTCTTCCCTGATTCTTATATAATTTCGTTTCTCCTATATCTTTTTTTCTATTTTCCTCTTTAATTTGTTTTCTTTTTTTGATTTAATTTTTTTTCTAATATTCTTTTTAAATTCTTTATTTCTTTTTTTTTACTTATTATTGTCAATATATTTTACAAACAGAATCTATCTTTTTTATTACTTTCTTCATCTTCTTCAATTTTTAATTTTACCTCTTCTACTTTTATGATTTTTTTTATTATATATTCTTATTTTACATTTTTTCTATGTTGCATGTTTTTAGTAAAATTTATTTCAATATTACTGTATATAATACCAGGATTTATTCTAGTGGTAATTGAGACTTTCTAATAACCAGAGATATTTATCTTAATTTGTAGAGTATAGAATTATAAATGTAAATTACTCCCAGTGTCATTCTTAATAATATCATGTTTACGATTGTTATAAAGCTCAGAACTAATCTAAAAATATTACCCATACAAACGCTGACAATGAACAATAAGACAACTTTTTTAAATACAACTTTTATTTTACACGACTTAATTAACATATTAAATTGTATTACATATGCACACGAGTATCATGTTAAATTGAAAATTCAAGCGTGGCAACAATGAGACTTTGCTGCAATTGTTATCGTTTTAATTTTAAGACCACAGTACCACCCCCAATATTCGTAACATGAACTAATTTTGATAGATGTCATTTATGTGTCATAAATTAAGAATCCTTTTTGTTCAGCAGATGGAGCAATATTCCATATTTAATAGTTCTTTTGTTCAACAGATGGCGTAATAATTTTATTAGTTCTAAACGGTAACTGTTATAAAATACCTAACAAATTCATCACCCCCTAGCTACTATGCGATAATAACTAAACGAGTTCTTGACCTTGACAAATATTTTCGATGAAACAGGTATAAAAATAAAACTTTTGCATTAGATTCGGCACGTCGGTATATTTATTTAGTAGCAGCGTTGGGGTTTATTAGTACAATTGTACTAGATTCAGTACATTTCAACCATTCATAAATGCTAGTACCTACAAAAGACAAAAGTATCTAAATCTAGTACATTTTAAATATTTCGCTGGATCTTCTAGAATAATGTATTCTATGATTTCCAATTTCTATGGTAGACAGTAGATACTTCTGATACTCCCAATGCGATACTTTATACCAGGGAGGCTATTTTCAAACTCGAGAAAAGTCATTCCTCTCAAGAGAAATGTCATAATATGTCAACGTAAAACAGTATTTTTAGGGCCCTTGGGGCCAGTGTGAACTCAAAATTCTCGTAAGAATTTTAATCCTCGAGGCCTTTAAAACAGCGTTTCCACATTGACGTACGACATTTCTGATGAGAATCTTGAGAGAAATGAGTGCTCCCATACTTTGAAAATAAGGGGTAAGAGATAAGGGAGTATGAGTCTTCATATAAGGGACATAGATATAAGATACGCTCCTAAGCATATGCTTAACAACCACCAGCTCGAACGCAGTTAACATCTGGCCCACTATGTGTCGCTATCATCGATATCAAACAAATAACCCAGCGGGAAATTTAAAAACCTGATAAATATCGACTACACTTTCATGTTCTAGTAAATAAATTTAAACATTGTTAATTACGGTAAATTATTTATTAAAAAGAATACTACACTTACAGTCTATTATAGATTAATTATTTGTAAATCTATTGACATAACAAATATTTTTTAATTTTTACCCTTATTTTATTTGTTTTTCTATAAAAAATAAGTGTTTTGTTTTTATTTTTAAATTTTATTATTTAACCATATAAAAATATATTTTTGTTTTACGTATTTTAATTTATATTTTTTTTGTTTAAAATAAAGTTTATTTTGGTTTCCTTTTTAAATTTTTTATTTACCAACGTAAGAATATATTTTTGTTATACCAATTTTATTTATTTTTTGGTTTAAAATGAGTTTGTGTTCTCATTTGAAAATTTATCGCAAAATCTAGTACGTTCTGGTACAATCACGATCTGAATTTCAGTACAAGCTGTTGCTACTAAAAATCCAACGCTGTTTAGTAGTTCATTCTTGTGTCCAGTCAACAAAGGACAACGGTCTTCGTATCATTACGTAGGGGACCATTTATACTATACATAGTGTTTCGTTAAGAATGGGATATAGAACAACTGACGATTCTCTGATTAAAAATAAGACAACTAAACAAATTCATGCTTAGATAAAATGTTTCTTGGTACCAGAGTTAAGGTGTTAAAATCCAAAAAATATTTTATTGCTTTATTTTTTTTATACTCACAACAATTTTACTAAATTTGGCAAACGTTTTTGGTGTCAAATTATCCACCTATCAGCAAAAAAATAAGTTACCTTAATTAACTTTTCCAGTGGCGTACAGCATTCGTACGTAATACCGCATACCTCTTAAATTTTACGTCACTATCCAAAATGTTATTTGGACATAAAATTTTAAATTTTTTGATGTTTTTAAAATAAATAATGTACTCTTAGAAATTTAATAAAAAAAAAAATCGAAATTTAAAAACTACAGAATTTTCTTAATATGTGCGAATATCTCAAAAAACTAACTCAACTTTATTTAAAAAACATCAAAAGTGGACAGTGGACTAAAATTTAGAAGGAAAAAAGATGTTACTGGCCCATGACGTACGCCACTGGCAAAGCTTATTTAACTTATTTTTTGGATGATAGATGTATTTTATTACACCAATAACGTTTTGCCGAATTTAGTAAAATTAAACTGAGTAATAAAAAAATTGTAGCTATTTATAATTTTTGATTTTCAACTTTAAAACTCTGTTTTTTCGGAAACAAGTAATGTTTTACCTACGGGATGTTTCGTTTAATCGGCTTATTTCTAATCAATTAATCTTCAGTTGCTCCCATTCTTAATGGAATACCATGTATATACCGAAAGGTCTTACAGCCAAAGAACCAAATAAAAAAAGAAAAATGTACCTTATTTACCAACAATACTTTATTTAGATCTGCATCAGTAAAAAATATTTTCAAAAAATTTAATCTCATTTATATGTAAGTTGGCGTCATCGGCATACGGAAAACCTTTTTAAGAATTTAAAAAAGAAAACTTATTTTTCATAAACAATTGCATGGTCTATTAATTTTAGAAAAAAAGTTACTTTACATAAAAAGTTATGCATGGTCTAAAACCTAAATTTCAATTATCTGATATCAAATTTTATCAGTCGTATACAGGGTTTGTCGAAAATAAAGGTATTTTATCTTGAGAGCAAAATTATATTTTTTGACAAACCTTGTAAAACCGACTGATAAAATTTGCTATCGGGTGGTTGCATTTTCTGTTAGACCATGCATAAATTTTTATGAAGAATAACTTTTTTTCGTAAAATAAATAATAAAAAAGTTTTCCATTTGTTATCAACTTACATAGACCTACTGTGTGTATGCAACTCATGACATATTGCTGAGATAATGTTTTTGTAAGAAAAAAGAAATTAATCATAAAATTTTACTTCATTTGTAGAGTCGTAATTTATGTTTTCATATTTCTACTTTTTTTGTCAATTTAGAATTCCAGTACTATTTTCAATTATAAATAAAAATTACGTATTTTAGATTAATCAATAAGAAAAATAAGGATTTTTGAAATATTAATAACTAAATACAAATTAAACAACAAATTAATAAAAAAGCATTTAAAACACGTTGACTGCCGAAGCAAATGTTGTGGTTGGGTCTTAGTAAACTACAATATCTAATAGACGCATGAATAAAATATATTGTGAATAATATATTCAGGTTGTCCCATTAGTGCGTAATTGTTCAATATTTTAATTTGTGTTGTAAACACGTAAACAATTTCTAAATAAAAGTTATATGCATTTCAAAAATAGGTATTTTAAAGATATTTTTAGACATACAGGGTTTTGCGTTTTTGTCTGACAAATAAAAAGATATATTTTTTAAAAAGAAATCCCTGTATTTTACTTCAGTTTTTGAATGCTTTGGTAATGCTGTATTTAACCCTAGAATTTTATTAACAAATATTGCAGGGTTGCCAATAAATTAATTTTTTTATGAAATTAGAGAATGATTCAGACCCCAAATTAAATTATCATTATTTAGGTAGGTTTAAAATAATTTCAATTTTTTTTTTAAATGTAGTAATAAGATAGTAAGCTAACAAATAGTGGTAATAGAACTGGATTATTTTTTACAGTGTGTTTTGAAAAACAAGTCTTAAATATGGCTAATTCCAAGTTAAATTTATTTAATTTTTTTCAAATGCCACACCCTGTATATTATTTAAGCATTCAATTCCTTATAAATTAACATATCCAACGATATCAATAACACATATACAGGGTGTCCCATGAGTGCGTAATTGATCGATAGCAGTTTTATAATAGGAAATACGAAAAAATTAATATAAAAGTTGTATGACCATAATTAACAATTATTTATAAATATACAGGATAATCCATAAACGATTGTCTGACCAAACCTATACATTTTTAAAGTAAAACACCCTGCAGGTGCATATTTGACTGTTTTCACATCGTTTCAATAATTTCAATTTCATTCATTTGCTATGTTGTATATAGGATGTGTGAAAATGGTCACGATTTTCTTAATTTTCTAAATGGAACACCTTGTATGTTATGCCACCAATTAATATAATATTCCATTGAAAAAAATTTAAGCATTTGTAACCTCGCGTGTTGACACACTCTATATAGAACATAGCAAATGAATAAAGTCAATTAAAATTATTTGACGACGTGAAAACAATCAAATATGTATAACTACCTGCAGGGTGTTTTGATTTAAAAATGTATAGGTTTGGTCAACATCTCGTTTATGAACCACCCTGTATATATAGGAATAATTTTTAATATGGTCATATAACTGTTATATTATTTTTTTTTTCTTATTTCTAATAATAAAACAGCTATCGATCAATTACGCACTGATGAGACACTCTGTATATATGTTATTCTCTAACATGTTGGTATCGTTGGATATGCAAATTTATAAGGAATTGTATGCTAAAATATTATATCAAATGCTGCCTTTGAAAAATTGAGTAATTTGACTTAAAAGTAACCATTTTAAGACATGTTTCAAAACACTCGCTATAAAAGAATCCAGCACTATCACTACTATTCGTTATCTTAATGTGCTATAAGTCAGTATATTAAACAATTTTGAATTATGATAATTTAATTTAGGGTCTGCATTATTTTCTAATTTTATAAAAATTTAATTGCTTGGCAGACCTGTAATATTTTTTTAAATTATTCTAAGGTTGAATACAGTATTACCGAACCATTCTAAAATTGAAATAAAATACATGTTCTATTTTAAAAATATACTAAGCAAAAATGTAGCACCCTGTATATATCTAAAAATATTTTTAAAATATGTATTTTTTAAATCCATATAACTTTTTTTTGAAACATGTTTGCGTGTCTTTAACATAAATCAAAATATTGAACAATTACGCACTAATAGGACATACACATGGGTACATACACATAGCAGTCAACGTGTTAACTCAGAAATAAGATTCCTTATAAAGATAAAATAACATTCAGGAGAAAAAAGCAAAGACCGCCAATATTACGTGCGTATCATACAATGATGCCAGGTCATTCGGATTTAATTTACATCGGAATGCAATAAAGTTCCTTCCCTTTCCTGCATTTCACTATTGTATATTTCACCCACTTTAAAATCAAATTCGTCCTAGAAAGAATTGTGAAATTATCGTATAAATCGATAATCTGGCAACGTGGTCAACACTTGTTCATACACAGGCAAAATCAATCGATAATTTGGAACCAAACGAGACAAATATATATGAAAATCACGAAACAATAAAAGACGGCATACACCTGTATCACTGTTTCAAAAATTGGTACCTCTAAACAATCATTTACCTATTAAAACCATCTCTAAAGTAGAATAGCTATACTGTTTTTTACGGTGACATCTTCTTAAAAATAGATGAACTACATGAACTGTACACAATTACAGGAATTCATAGAAAATCTCTAATTTGACAAATAAATTTATCAAATATTTGTTAATCGTATTTCCAGTTAGATTTGAAAAATACGCAATAAAATTTAGAAATATTTTGGCGGGATACTTGGAAAAATATGTAGAATGAAATCTCCTACTTTTTAGCCTCTGGTTTTAAAATCACTTTTTATGATTTTTTTTTAAATTCAGTGTACAAACAGGACAAATAAAAAATAGGAGATTTCATTCTCCAAACCTTATACTTTAAGCTGGTAGAAGATTTATTTTAATTCATTTAGCGGGATTTAAATGCAATCGGAAATGGTGAACCCTTGCTTCTTATATGAGAAATACAGTGATACTGCGGCCTTAAATCACAGCACGTCAGTCTTTTTTTTTTTAAGTATTCAGTTATTGATGCTCCGAAATTAGCTGCAATGTGGTCGCCTGCAATTTTATCGACCACTACACGACGGCGACATATATTTTCATGTCTGCTTTCAGCCTGCTCGATCACTGAAATAAAAAAAAATACAAATGGATGTAGATAGAACAAAAAGTTCATAAATTTTTCCTATTTGGATTGTCATTTCATTCCCAGTCGGGATTAAAAATAGCGAAAAGAGGTCAGTAAATCATAAAAATTTTGTATTGGCAAATAAAAATTCATACTCATCCGGAGGCAGTTTTCAAACTGCTTTAATTAAATCATTTTTTTATTGACTGGTATGGTAAAAGTTTGAACGAATATATCTAGCCAAAACGAAAAAAAATTTATATACTGCGTGATATATAAGTTGTCACTTTTTTTTAACTGTTTATAGAAGTTACTAAAAAACAAAGTAAAAAAATGTATATAGGGAACAATTTATTAATTAATAAAAGTAAAAAATAATTAACATGAAGTTATTTTTATTTAAACAAAATTATAACAATTATTAAAGGTAGGTACATTTATCTAACCATATTCGGTTTATTTGTATATTTTGCAATAGACTATTGTCTCTGTCTCTAACAGTAATCTTCCAAATACAAAATCCGCATCAACAAACCGTCTCTGCTTTCACTGAGTTAATAAATGTCACTCTATAAACAAAAATAAAATACAAGATGTTTCTATAGTCTATTTTTATGTATAAGAGAGTATTAAAATATTAAAGCGTTCGTAATACATAGGCGTACCACTTCTTTTAGTAGACAGTTAAAATATTTTTTAAAGTTATTCCTCGAGTATACACTTATATTTTCACCTAATTAACCTGCTTATAACTTCTAAACAGCTGAAGGTAAAAAGTGCAATTTTTTCTAAAATGTTTTATTTTTCCACAAGGTATGTTAAGAACATTGTGTCAAACGGGTTATGTAGGTATAAGGGTTTAAAATTTGACTTTTAAACAATTCATAAATAATAATTTTAATATAAAAACTACTTCTTACCTACAAATCCAAATCAGAATCGAAATCAGAAGATGAACTGTCGCAACCAATATTTACGATGAGTGGCTCGATCATTTCATCAGTAATATTGTCCAACTTCCACATTTTCTCTTCTTCTTTAATCGTATGATTTACTGCCTTTTCCCAGTTTTCAGGCTTCACATTATTTACAGCCTCCAAAAAGAACTGTTTAACATCACTCATTTTAAAAGAATTATTTTTTCTTGAAACTTCTCCCTTTATCTGTGCCCATATCAGTTCAATCGGGTTTACTTCGCAATGATATGGTGGTGATCTATCCACCGTCATCCCACGATTTTTTGCAATTTCATTAATTTCATATTTTTTTAATTTCTCTTTATGAAGGGAACACAAATGATACAGTTCTTTTATCACAGAACCGGAATGGAACTTAATATTCTTTGAATTTAGCCAATTCTGTAAATCTTTTTTTAACCACTTGGTTGTGGGCATTTTTTCTATAAGTCTCGTGTGATAACTTGCATTATCCATTACTATTATACAGTTCTGAGGAAGAAGATCTATAATTTGTTCAAACCACTCTTTAAAGACATCAGCATTCATGTCCTTATGGTAGTCACCGGTACGAGTAGATTCAAAAGTCAATAAACCACCTGTAACAAAACCGTTTGAACTACCGATGTGTACTATTATTAGTCTGCGCCCCTTTCCTGATGGTGGATTTAAACCAGTAGATAAATTATTTAAAAAAAAGCCTGTTTTCGACTTGTAACAGTTTCATCTTGCCAAAATTTATTTGGTTTATGTCCCTCGTTGATCCATGTTTCATCTAAATAAAATATATTTCTTCTTTGGTTTCTCATTTCTTTTATAGTCCTTAGGTAATTTCTTCTCCAAACTACAATATCGCTTCTTTCTATTAAAATAGACTTTCTGGAATGCTTTTTCCATAGAAAACCTATTTCTTTTAAAAGTTTCCATAGTGTGCTTCGACTCATTTCAGGGTAATCCTTATCATCTCGAACCGTGGCAAGAACTTTGTCTACTGTCGGAATTTCTTTTCTAAAGAAGAACGCATGCACTTTCCTTCGAAGTCTTTCTTTCAAAAGATTTTCTAATTGAAATTTTGGTTTTCCTGGAGCTTTATGTGCTGTTTGAAACTCGCCACATTTCTCTTCTTTAACAACTCTGTAAATCGTAGATTTCCTAACACCAAGTGTACTTCTAACTAATTCCACTGTGTCATCAACACTTTTACATAAATGTTTGTCTGTAAATGATTTAAAACAATTAAGTATTAATGTTTTTTCATTAACTGTTAAAGGACCGATTTTTTGTCGTTTACGTGGCCCTTCCAAATTTTGCATGATCACACTAGAATTCACACTGCACCTTGCAAGTTGCAACTAAACGACATTTAGTAAACTGTCAAGAATGCACAACTTGGACCTCCTTACTAAATGGAAAACCTATAATCGCATTTTCGGTGAAATTTGTTGGGAAGGTATTTATCTACTTATAATTCGATTACTGTAAGAAATTCTTGGAATTAAAATAAAACAAAATTGGCAAATAGGTACTTATTGAAAATAATCTTAAGTAATCTTTAATACACAGGGCTTTTGGCCTGTCCAAACCTTTTTCTATTGTTCTGTACAGCTTATGTTTATAAAGGACCAATAAAATACTCAAAACTTGTAATAACTCAGGTACATTTATTACAATTTTAGGAAATATTTAGATTATTCTGTAAAAAATATTTAAAATGACTGTACTAAGTTTTGCATTAGAAATGCTGTTTTATTACTCTCTCATACATAAAAATAGACTATAGTCGATATCAAAAGTAATTTTTCACTTAATTCAATATGAAAACAAAGTATGTATCCAACTGAAGACATTTCTGCTAAACAAAAAGTTTCAGTTTGTTTTCTTTGTACACGTGTTATGTTTGTCTTAATTAACACATAATTCTGACCTGTCACCATATATTTATAAGTTTATTATGATATTAAACTGATTAACATTATTAATACATGTTATTAAACAAACAAAGGCTGCAAGAAGTACTGTTTAACACATTGTCGGCACGGTCATAAATTAAATATTTAATTCGTAAACATTGCAGTAAAATAATAAATACAATCAATAATGAGATCCATGACCGCGTACTAGAATATTTAAAATATTATAACAGCAATTTGGTGGATATCTAGAAAAGTGGTAACAGCCAGTAAGACGAAATTGGAAATTAATTTTAAGGCCTAGAAACCATTTCCTACTAGACCAATTTTGGTTGGATTTTAATAACTTAAGTGACAGAGTGTGTTTTTCTCTAATACTTTAGGATGATGTATAACTGGTTATTGACTATAAATGAATATTTTCTTAGTCAAATGATCCAAGAAAACTAAAAAAAAAAGTGCAATAGAATATAGCATTTTGTGATTTGTACCGAAGTTGTTTCAAAATAGAGTTGATGATATACGTTAATAGGTTTACGCCACATGCTGATAAAAAGTATCATTATAGTAGAGATTTCTTAACAGAATGCGATCTTGATATTTTTCATCTAATCTACATCCTATTCTCTACGCATACTGAATAGAAAGACTGACAGGAACTGCCCCGGTACAATGACTGCCAAACTTCAGGATACACTGAAAAACAAAGAAACAGTGTATCTTCTTTTACATAGAAGGTTTGACAACACGCCTCATAAATCTGTCAAAATAGCATTCGCATACAGATGAGTAGATGATAGTACCACATTCAGATGTAATTCTCAGCTATTATCTACAAGAACGGTACAAACACAGTTAGGGTAGGATACTATCTCCATCTGCACATCCAGAGGCTGTCCACAAGGTTGAGAGCTATCCCCACTAATGTAAATTGACATCATACCCTGTCAAGTTATTTCGATGATATAGTTAAATTAAATATATCAGAAGTTGGTGCTTCGAGATAAGACTTAACATAAACTCCACTAAAATAACAGTAGTGGGCTTTTCATAGAAAAATAAGTCGAATATTTAGGCCCAACCCTGAAAAAACTAATTTCTCTGGAATATACATGAGAAGCAAATATTTAATGAGGCCACAAAAGCCCTAATGGCATGTAGGAACTTGGCAAAAAATGATGGGGAAGTAACCGAATACTCTGCAATTAATGTATATAGCAATAATGAGACCAATCATCACTATAGTGAGAAGTAATAGAATTAATTAGCTACTACGACAGCTAATATCTCAACGGTGCAAAAATGGTCTGTTTTTGCATCCCAGTGTACTGAACTATCACGTAATCTGGAGATGAGCTAGACGATTAAACTACAGTTACTTATTGGTTCTCGAGATACAACGGAGTAAAGGGTAAAAGAAAGGAAAATCACTCAATCACCCTTTGTAGGATCTGAGCTCTTTTGTAATATCAGTACAATAGCGAATAATAAAGAAATAACCAGTAGAAGATTTAACAATTGGAACGATTTCTTGTGCTAAGAGAGGCTAAGGTACTTCTGGGTGAAAAGATAAGTGAAATGATCGAAGGACTGTATGTATGTATTTGAACCGGATGAATTTAATCCTAGTAAAGGGGATAATTACCAAATATTCCTGAGTCAAAATAAACAGGATCTAGTAGAAATAATGACTATAGATTCTATGAGGAAGAGAACGAACCTACATTCACATTCTGGCTGAATGAGTACACAATCCAAGGGGAGTATACTTAAGAGAATACAAAATAGAAGATAACTTGGAACCACGGTAAATCCTAAATTTCCTTGTGAAGATAGAATTAAGATTGTGATTAGAGACACCGACACTATTTCCTTGTTGTCTTAGCGACAGTGGGGAGCACAATAGATCTTTTGGTTCTCTGCTTTTTATCTGATAATCCACATGTCACAGACTTTGGCAAACGTAGGAAGTTTGAGTATATTTTTGGAAGTTTCTATTTTATTTATAGTCTTCAGAAATAAAAGTTATTTCGCAAGTCTTTAGTAGAAGCCTTTAACCGTTTGTCAGGAAAAAAATTGTATAATTCTCTTGTTTATTAATTTTGTTAGTTCCTTTGCATCCACACCTCTTATGACCATTTTTTTGTAACCTCTTTAATCTGGGAGAAACGGGCGTTTTTTTGAAGGTAGATAACTAAACTTGTCAGGTGAAATAAGATAAAACATACGTTTTTTCTTTGTTATAAGAACACTCATCAAGAAACTAAAGTAGGGGTACATCAAGGAAGTATTCTGAGACCAGTCACTTACTTGTTGTTTACCTCAGATATACCACAAACGCAAAATGCGAAAGTAGTCACATTTGCCGACAATACAGCCATAATCGCCATCGGTAAAATCATAGAAGAATCGACCAGAAAACTTTAACAGGCAATTAATAGAATCTACGAGTGGACAAAAAGGTGACGAATTAAGTTCATCGAAAGTATACAGTGCAGGTTAACTTCACTAATAAAAGGTCAGTAGAATACCTACTAGTAAGAGTTGCCTAATAATTTTTGTCAATAAATAAAGATTTTGTGGTAAGGATTTAGTTATTTCTGTATCTCATAACTCAACTTAACAGTTCTTGTCATTTTTATATATTATATGTGTTTATATAGTTTCGATCATTTATTTTATACACACTTAAAACGATATGAACCATAAAGGAATGCTTAAAAAATATTAACACAAGGCTTTGCAACATGTTGTTTTCGCATTGAAACAACTCAACCTTTTTTCCAATCATCAAGATATGTGTACGTAACGTCGTAAGAACGCAAATGAAGTCTTGCGTAGGACTCAAACAATCCACACAACCCGAGACAGAAGCCATTATCTTCAGAACTATATCTCGGGAAGAAATTTATGTTCAGATATATCTAATCAAACGAGTGTGGGTGCCGTGCCGATAATATAGCAATCCAAAGATACCAACAATAAATAGTAGCCAATTAAATGAATATTTTTTCTTTATCGTACCTTGTACAGTTATTGATATTTTAAATTCAAGTCTGACATTGCTTTTATACTGGTCTGACACGAACTGAACTCTCAAGTGTTTATAAATAATACTATTTTTATGGTGACGTATCGCATATGGCGATATTTTTCTTAGTAATGTATTGGAATGTATAAAATGTTATTAATAGTGTTAACATTTTTATTTTATTTTGCTATAACTACAACTGAAAGTATTACTTGTTAATTATATTATTGAATTTAATAGAAACATTAAATTACTAGATATATCAATTTTATAACATTTTGTATTTAAAATTGAAAGCAGGGTGGCCTAATTACTTTATGTACCGATGTCTACGAAATATATAATGTGTTTATTTTGATTCAACCAGCTTTACTTTGGTTTGACATTTAAATACTAGTCGCCTTCTGCTTCTTGTTATCATTTATATCTTCTGATCTTCAAGTTAAAAACACTTAATTTTGTTGATGAAATTAAGAGAGATCGTATAATCTAGTGATAGTACGGCAGAAAATGGAAAAGTTTTACAAAATTTAATTAAATATTATGCTCCAATATACTCTCGACAATAATGCATCATATTTTCGATCCTTTCACGAACTTGTGGAAAGTTTTGAACTATCTCGAAAAAAAAAACATATTTTTCATTTATGATTAAGTGGCAGGCATAATGTTCTAAAAGTTTTCGTCAGTTATGTCAGAATTACACCAGTGTTTCATAAAACATTACCATTAAATTCTTGCTCTTTTTGGAAAAAATAGAATAAGTAGATTATTGGTATGCTTCATTATTTATCGAGATAGAGATGACATAAACACTATTTTTCGATATGACAGATGGACACATTTCAAGTGACGGAAAAGTGTAATGAAAATGGCGACTTGAATGGTACTTTGATTTGTTTAAAGTCAATAATTGTATATTTGAAAACTAAGAATGAAAATGATTTTATATCATTTAAATGAAGCTATTTAAAAGAAATGGCATTTTTTCTCACCGAAACTGACTATAGTCTATTTTTATGTATGAGAGAGTATTAAAATAATAAAGCGTTCGTAATCCATAGGCGTCTCACTTCTTTTAGTAGACAGTTAAAATATTTTTTGAAGTTATTCCTCGAGTATACACTTATATTTTCACCTAATTAACCTGCTTATAACTTCTAAACAGCTAAAGGTAAAAAAGTGCAATTTTTCTAAAATGTTTTATTTTTCCACAAGGTATGTTAAGAACATTGTGTCAAACAGGTTATGTAGGTATAAGGGTTTAAACTTTGACTTTTAAACAACGTTACGTTCATAAATAATAGTTTTAATATAAAAACTACTTCTTACCTACAAATCCAAATCCGAATCAAAATCAGAAGATGAACTGTCGCAACCAATATTTACAATGAATGGCTCGATCATTTCATCAGTAATATTGTCCAACTTCCACATTTTCTCTTCTTCTTTAATCGTATGATTTACTGCCTTTTCCCAGTTTTCAGGCTTCACATTATTTACAGCCTCCAAAAACAACTGTTTAACATCACTCATTTTAAAAGAATTATTTTTTCTTGAAACTTCTCCCTTTATATGTGCCCATATCAGTTCAATCGGGTTTACTTCGCAATGATATGGGGGTGATCTAACCACCGTCATCCCATGATTTTTTGCAATTTCATCAATTTCATATTTTTTTAATTTCTCTTTATGAAGGGAACACAAATGATACAGTTCTTTTCTCACAGAACCGGGATGGAACTTAATATTCTTTGAATTTAGCCAATTCTGTAAATCTTTTTTTAACCACTTGGTTGTGGGCATTTTTTCTATAAGTCTCGAGTGATAACTTGCATTATCCATTACTATTATACAGTTCTGAGGAAGAAGATCTATAATTTGTTCGAACCACTCTTTAAAGACATCAACATTCATGTCTTCACGGTAGTCATCGGTACGAGTAGATTCAAAAGTCAATAAATCACCTTTAACAAAACCGTTTGAACTACACTATTATTAGTCTGCGCCCCTTTCCTGATGATGGATTTAAACCAGTAGATACATATTTAAAAAAGCATGTCTTCGACTTGTAACAGTTTCATCTTGCCAAAATTTATTTGGTTTATGTCCCTCGTTGATCCATGTTTCATCTAAATGAAATATATTTCTTCTTTGGTTTCTCATTTCTTTTATAGTCCTTAGGTAATTTCTTCTCCATACTACAATATCGCTTCTTTCTATTAAAATAGACTTTCTGGAATGCTTTTTCCATAGAAAACCTATTTCTTTTAAAAGTTTCCATAGTGTGCTTCGACTCATTTCAGGGTAATCCTTATCATCTCGAACCGTGGCAAGAACTTTGTCTACTGTCGGAAATTCTTTTCTAAAGAAGAACGCATGCACTTTCCTTCAAAGCCTTTCTTTCAAAAGATTTTCTAATTGAAATTTTGGTTTTCCTGGAGCTTTACGTGCTGTTTGAAACTCGCCACATTTCTCTTCTTTAACAACTCTGTAGATCGTAGATTTCCCAACACCAAGCGTACTACTAACTAATTCCACTGTGTCATCAACACTTTTACATAAATGTTTGTCTGTAAATGATTTAAAACAATTAAATATTAATGTTTTTTCATTAACTGTTAAAGGACCGATTTTTTGTCGTTTACGCGACCCTTCCAAATTTTCCACGATCACACTAAAATTCACACTGCACCTTGCAAGTTGCAACTAAACGACATTTAGTAAACTGTCAAGAATACACAACTTGGACCTCCTTACTAAATGGAAAACCTATAATCGCATTTTCGGTGAAATTTGTTGGGAAGGTATTTATCTACTTATAATTCGATTACTGTAAGAAATTCTTGGAATTAAAATAAAACAAAATTGGCAAATATGTACTTATTGAAAATAATCTTAAGATACGGCTATGTAATCTTTAATACACAGGGCTTTTAGCCTGTCCAAACCTTTTTCTATTGTTCTGTACAGCTTATGTTTATAAAGGACCAATAAAAGACCCAAAATTTGTAATAGCTCAGGCACATTTATTCCAATTTTAGGAAATATTTAGATTATTCTGTAAAAATATTTAAAATGACCGTACTAAGTTTTGCATTAGAAATGCTGTTTTATTACTCTCTCATACATAAAAATAGACTATAGCTTCACTATCTCGAGTTTGACATATGATGTAGAAGTGTAATACAAAGGTGCAGACACTTTAGCATCATCATAGCTGCTCCTCTTTATTCTATCTCAATGTTTTTATTGATAGAATACTTTTGGTACTTTTACCACCTTACATGCAACCATCACCAAGACATTTTGTAAATTTACACATGATTACAAACAGAATTATATAGGGTTCATCCGCGGGCCCATCACTGACTTGTTTTCAACAAATTCAGATGCGCATTCCATTCACATAATAAACAATTCTAAATTATTAATAAACAAGGATAAGTACAAGACTATTCTGTAATTTAGACTAATCTGAAGATTTTAGAGCAAGAACTATTTTTCAGACTTGTATGAGTCGTTTGTAGAGGTATTTCTGAGTATAAAGATATTAACCGTTATTATAAGAAAGGTGGGTTTTACTTTGAGGTTTGTTTCTTGAAATAAAATTAATTTTAATAAAAACAAATCACACATTTCGTAATACTTGTAAGCAATGTTGCAAATCATAATAACTTCTTTTTTCAAATTGTTGTAACCATCATTTCTATATATTTTGAACAATTAAATGATTCAAATCCGTTATTAAATATTTCTTATAATATCTTTAAATGCACTTTAACCTTAGATTGCAGGACTGAACTTAATTATGAGGGTATTTTCTCTAACACCCTATGTCACTAAACAAAAGATTTAATTAAAGATTCCCCGAAATATTATCTAGAAAGATAAACAATATATTGTGTCTATGCAGAGCGATACGAAACGTTACTTTTTTGTATTTTATTGCAGAGCTGTTCCCTAGGGCTACATTTTTAAATTAAGAGAAGGCAATCGAGCAGGTCTAAAAATAGAGGATTAAACTGAACGAGACTGTTTTAATCAAGAGTTGTATTGTGTAGTCCCATACTCGTAGACACTCTCCTCCTGTTATGTTTAAAATAAGAGCTAAAAATATTTATTCAAAAGTTTTGTTACAGGAAAATTGGGACATCAACTTTCTCTCATCTATTTGTTTATTAAAAACTGTATGTGTATCAGTTTTTTAGTAACAAATTTTCTTGAAAACGACCTAAAAGACACTATCTTGATTGTTGTGATGGTTGTTTTGTCCCTAATTTGCTTAAAATGGAACTTTTATGCATTAACCTAGGTCTCTTTTTACCGAGAGATTATTTTGACGCATAGAATATCATATTAGCAACGTGATAATAATTTATCATTGCCAAAGAATTTCGGTTTTTAAATATCATAGCTAAAAATAAAAATTATTTTTCAAATTTAAAATATTTGGAAGTTGTAGTGGAAGACGTCAAACCAAAAAGAAAATACAGGATCAAAAAAATTGGTTCATCAGTCAAATTGAATTGAATTTAGGACGTCCTTTACAATAATTCATCTGCCAGCTTCATGCCAATGAACTACCCTTTAGACATCTTTTTCAATATATTGATGATCAAACAGAGATATCTTTACAAAATTTGCTTTACAATATCCTCTGGCCAATGGTCTGCAGATTTAGCGAACTAGAATCCAGGAAAAATCAGTCATTCCCGATGGCAAACAGCCTATTGCGATCGTATATTTCCACCAAAGAACCCAGTTCTAAATTAACAGAAATTACAACTTCTGTTAAGACAAACCATTCAGGTAACAAGATATTTGGGAGACGATTTGAGAGCAATTATTGACCTAGTAAAGAGGCGCGCCCATTGAGACGGCACAGGCCAGCAAATATCAATGTAACTCAATAAACCTTTGGGCATTCACTCCAAAAGACAGTTATGTTGACATATATTTGTCTATGGATGAATTTGGGTCATTTCAGTAAATGTAAATTATGCACACAAATCTATACAAAATTAGATGGTGAAATTAAATAGTAAGTTAACCAACTAGATATTCTCTTAATTATAAATTAATTTAGATAACCACGTTGATATTAATTATTTCCTTTTTGTTACAGGTATGTGCTGGGAAAAAATTCGACATTTTAAGTACCTAAAAAGGAATTATTTATGTAAGTTTGTTTAGCTAAATATTAAATAATTAACAGTAGGTATGGCTGCTCTAATTAATGTTCAATTTAGTGCTGTAATTAATTGGATACAACTTTTCTTGAAAATTAATTAACTTTCAAATGAATTGCCTCATTTTACAGTTACAGTTTTTTATTCTTCTAGAGGGCGCTAATATCAAAACTATCGCAATGAATATCATATTGTTCAATTCTTCATAAAATTACTGATTTAATGATGTGTTCACTTGGTACTTTCCCTATATAAATTTTATTGGTTAGGGTGAATAGGGGAGGATAATCATGTATGACAGTTTTGAGGATATTCTAAAAAAATATCCCCTTAAAAAAAAATTATCCAAAACGTTAATACCATTCCTTACAATGGCTCTATTTCGCTTTTGTCTGACCACCCTGCATATCAAAAACATACATATCAATAAAATATTATTAAAATTAGGTACTCTTATATTAAAATTATTGCTATTTAAACACAAGATAATTGATTGTAATAAGTATAAATAATTATATTTATTATGTGCCTATTTATTAATTTCACTAGACTAGAGAATAAAACGAATTACATGAAGAATCGTTAATGATGCCTCCTCCAATGGTAACATCATCATTATAATTTAATTAATCAGGAGTTGAGGTTAAATTCTGCAACAAGATAATAGTTATCATTGCTGCGAGCTGAATGTGGTGACTGAGATAAAATACGCCAACGTAAATGTATTTTACCTGTCTTAAGAGTTAAAAATTGTAAATAAGTCGTGAACGTAAGAAACCCATCCGTTTAAAATTATCTGATTCTGTATAATTTTTTATACAAAAAATAGTAATAATTATTTGTTATTTAGTTGCATTAGCTTTTAGTCATGAAATACAGCCACAGTAGTAAAAATTCTCTGCCTTATTAAACAAATAACCAATTATGCAAATGTGTATACTTACTATAGAGCCATAATGTAATAAGTTAATCACTTGTGTATAAGAGAAAAACAAACATCAGTAACGCTAGAGTAATTTCATAGAATTCATCCAATATTTATTTTCGTATTTCAGTAAAACGTTAATAAAAAAGCTCTTTAAAAATTACATGAAACAGTACTCTATAAAAGCCACATTACTTCTTGAATTTCAGATAGAAATACAGACAAAATGAAGCGACTACTTTTCCAAACACGTATTTTCTGTTTACTTTCCATTGCCTCGCTCACTAAAGTTTGGTTTATTTGTAGAAATTAGAAGTTATTAACTCACTTTAATTACAGACATAACCTCCGCAAATATTCTGAAACGCAAGCTTCGGATGCAAGAAAACCAAAAAGGTTGTAAAATATATTGCAACAGGTGTGGCAAAGTATGAATCCGTGTCTATAGTGTGTATATTTATAAATGTATCACAGTGTGGTGTTCTGTACTACATGCTTCAATTAAAACGTTGGAAACGTTGGAACGGATGTGTTGTTTTGAGGTGAATATCCGGTTAGTCAACGAGATGCGAATGATTTTGAACGAGTTTAATAACGATTGAGATATAAATAATTCGCATAAAGGTGCACAATTACTTGCTTATTATTCCTTTTCGATGATTCCGTTGGTTGTTATGGTTACAAAGCACTATGGAACTTCTTAAGAAAATAAAACTACGAAAACAACATTTATTTGCTCTTGGGAAGGAGTTTGTTTTGGTTCCTTTAATTTAAAATATAATGTGTATATATATTTATACTATTATTATGTATTGGTTTATTATTTAGTTTTAAAAAGTGTATATTGAAAATTTTGCTAATTTCTTTATTTTTTAACCTTGTACTTGTTTATACCAAACGAAAAAATATGCTATTGCGTTCAGCTGTACGGATATTTTTCATATCCATTTTAGGTAGTGAGTACACTGCAAAAAATGAAATCCACCAATCACAGTTCATATTTTGGAGACCCAACTACTATTACTTTTTAAAGTTAATTAAGTGACTATTTTGTCAAACTAATTGTCATTTAAATAAATTATTTTTGTGTAGAATCGTTAAATACCAGATTTTTTAGTTTTTTCTACTCCTATATGGATACTAACTTATCTACGAAGACTACAAAACGTAAATAGTAGTTTTTGCAACAATAGTGGATATGATGGCCATATCTCACGAATACGACACCGTCAGCGGAGTGCTCAATCGTCTTACAAAACTGTCACTTATTTAAAATTTTAAAAATATTAGTGATTACAGTTCATCAAATTTCTAGAGGCTTTCGACGGCTAGACAGAGAAAGCACTACTGACAGACATCCCGACGGATTTACGCAATGAAAGTACACTCTGCGCATCAAGTATTTCACTATTTCATTCAGACGTAAATGTCAGATGTAAATTTCGCTAAAACATTTCTTTTATTTTCGTTTTGGTTTTTTGCTCATTACAGTTTAATAGAACCTAAGTATGGAGTTTAATAGCAAATTAAGAGGTCGCGTGATTAACACTCAATCTCGCGAAATAATAGCCAATGTTATAGAGTTTATGAGAAGAGAAGGAAACTTTAATTCACCTTCAATACCATTTAAAAATGTAAATGATCGTGTTGCTGCAGCCACAGGAGTATCTAAAAACACTGTCGTCCGCATTTCTGGAGAGAAAAAAAGAATCGATAACCGTGAGATATCGGAATTTTCATCATCAAGAAAAACCATTAAAAAACCAAAAACAGTTAATGATATAGATGAAGCTGCACAAGAATCAAATTTTATTTTTTTATTATTAGATAGCTATTTTTGTTTCTGAGTTGTGTTCATTTACAGGCTCAATTTTTTTCCGTTTCTCCTTTTTGATTTTATATGGGGTTTCAAGTTGTTTTTGACTTATTTCGACGTAAATCACAACAACACACTTTTTTAATAAAGCAAACAAGTGTTAAGAGGTATATGTACGTGTAAACTACAATTAGAAAAAATTGATATGAAACCCATGAAACCACCAACAAAAATGTAAAGCTAGGCTTCCGTACTAGAACATGGTGTCATTCGTCGAGATAATTTATCGTTTTGTTTAATAGATCAAGAAATGTAAATATTCCCCTGTTATTTTTTATAAAATTATAAGAGAAATAAATTTTTTTCTAAATAGTATAGTTTATTATTTTGTAGAAAAACAAAATTTCGAAAATTTTAGTGATGTTTCAGAAACAACCGTTATTAATAATAGGTACCATTATCCTCAATAAGGTAGAAATAAAATATAAACTATTTCCACGATTTACAAAGGCCTACAAAAAAATTATAGGTATTTTCCGCTATCCTATAAAATTTATATTTTCTGACTCAATTTCAAAAGGTTGAAGGAATTCCAAAACACCTTTTATGGCATAATAATTATTTTCAATTCTACATACTATCTTTAGCTGCTTTTAAAAACGTTCTAAGAAAGTCCAATCAGACCAATTTAATCCCTAAACTATTCCACACTTTTAAAATTTAATTACCTAAAAATATTAAAAACTATTTAAAATAACTTGTTTAGCAGACTGTACAATAGCTATCTTAGTCACACGTAGCGCTTTCTCTGTCTGGGCGTCGAACACCTCTAGAAATTTGATGAACTGTAGGTGTCCAAAATATGAACTATGATTGGTGGATTTCATTTTTTACACTGTTGTCACTACCTAGAATGGATATGAAATATATACGTTCAGTTGTCTGTCCCTTCTACGTTTGTAGTCTTTGCGTAAATAAGCTAAATATTCATGCGGGTGAAGAAAAAGTATTAACGAATACATTTCATATCAATTCTAGATAGTGAGAATACTGCTGATTTCAATTATGTTACATTTGTTTTTCTTGACTCTTTTCTAGTTTATTTTAGTTCCAGTTTCTTGTTCATTTAAACTCTATTCCGTAATTTTCCGAAAATTTTTTCTTTTTAATTTTTCTATCCCTTTTAATTTCTTTATATTCTTATTTATATCCTCCATCATTTGTTTTAACGTTTTTATTATCTTATTCCTTTTCTTTTATATTTCTTGTATCTCCTGTTTTTCTTAAGGTCTTGAATCACCTTTTTCTTGTGTATTCATTTTGATTTCTACTTTTTCTCGAGGTGTTCCCTCCATACCAACTCTTGCATTGTCTTCTCTGGCTTGGTCCCTGGATTCTCTTTCATTTTTGGAGATAAATGTAAATATTATTCTTGTATTAAATAAATCGTGAAAATAACGTTAGCCATTACGTAAATTAAATCAATTTTTCATTATTATCTTTCGATTCAGTTACGTACACTTCAATTTAGTTATACAGGTAACCGTTATTCTCGTATCTTACTAAAACCAACCTCATTTATTATCTTTTGCTATACGTACGCTGGTAGCTGTAATGATCGATCACCGCCAACTTACAGACTTCTGCTCGGTATTAAGACGTCATTCTCGACGTCTCACAATACTTTTTCTTCTCTTAAATCGAATATGGCGTCCGCGGTTCGAACTTCGGAGGCCGATGAGTAATTCTGGCGTCTGGTGACCGACTAAGATAGTGTCAAGTTGTTTTATGGGTACAGATAGCAAGTAGAAACGATCCATTAATTACCTCTTTAATTAGGGTGCCAGAAGAAACGGAGATATTTTTTTTTCGTGTTTTCAAAAAAGGGATAGATTTATTATTGGTCGCTTGTAACAATTTGGGAGGCATTAAGATGATCCTAGTGATATATAAATTAAATTATTATATCATTTGGTTAAATACACCGGATTTTATTTATAAAAATCATTATGAAATTCTTTTTTACAATCAGAACGGTTTTTCACTTACTTATATTATAATTTTTACATTATGCTCCTAGTCAGTTCTTTCAAAAACTAAGGTCTTCATAGCCGGAGAGGCTAGCCGCGAGTTTAGTGTGCATCCACATACTCGCAGCAGTTAAGCAGTGAAGTCTCCGGTCACGCCGTGGATGGGTGACCGTTGGGAGGTTCCACCATGGGCCGTGTCACTATGGGATTCATCCGACTAGCGTTTAAACATCGACGACGTGGAATGAATGATAATGAATGGGGGTTTGAATGGGAAAGTAGTAGGACTTCAAATGGTGGTACAATAAGCCGTAGGCTGCAGTGCTGCCAGACTACAGACGGATTAGGGTGTAGCACGGGAGGTCCGAAGGGTGTAAAACTAAAAAAAAGGGTCTTCATAAAAGGTTTTTTTTTTTACAAAAATAACAAAGTGGAAACTGATCACTGCAGACATTGCAAAAAAAACTTGAAGAGGTAATATTTGTAGAAAAGTTAGCACTCAATAAAATAGCGGACTTTATGATGTCTAGATAGATATTCTCAACAATTATTAGGCATGTAGTTGTTCAAAAAGATTATTTTAGAATTAATTGAATTTGATTTGGAATGTACCTAAACTGCTAATATATTATTTGAGTGTACATTTATGTTAGTTGGATGGAATATTTAGCTTTAATTAAATTATCAGGTAAGAGTTATAAGTTATGGTGCCGCCACTTGAACTATAGAGGTATTGATATATACGGATCAATGTAGGTAACAAGGGGAGAGACTAAAGGTTGAAAAACAGAATTTTTTCAATAATTTCAATACTAAAATTAACTTCTATACCACTTAGTCAAATAAATGTTTCAACTTACTTCTTACTTCTGAAAAAAGTATTTGAGTAGACGAATGGATCATGGGAAGAATAGAAAAAACAATCCATATTATTTATATTACTATAAAATTATGAAAGCAACCATTTAGGTGAGAAATGCATATGCATGTTAGTTGCGGTTACACCAGATACTCAAAAGCGATTAAAACGCCTGTATAATTATTATTATTTCTATTTACTAGATCTATTTTGATAGATACTCATATTGCATAGTTGTATTTAGAAAAAAAAGTGCTTTGTTTATTTCGTTCTAGCAAAGCCAAAAGTGCAATTTCTATGTTTTCGGATCCTTAAAATAACCAAAAACATGTTGTGTAGTTGTTTTTAGGAAAAAAAACTTTAAAAATCCGAGGTTCCCTACTGACTTCGTTTCAAGCTAGCATATTTTTTAAAAATACAAATTTTTTTCGAAATATTGTATATTATAAGAGCTTAAGATGATACTAAAATTATAATGTGGTTATTTTTATCAAAAAACTAAAAAATAGTTCAAAAATCCAGCACTTGATTTTTGTAAAACAACGAGGTGAAAGAAAGTTTTGAATAGGGTATAAAAATAGCCCTAAAATAGCCTAAAAAAATGGTATAGGTTTTAACTCAAAATTCCCTAGGTGCTGTCTTCTTTGGCATATCACATATGACTAGTTCCAAATTTGTGAAATCTATATTTTGCTTAAATTTATTTAGGTTCTTAAAAACATATAAACCAATTTCTAGAACATATAATACCAAAATACCATATTCTACAATATTTCACCTATTATTCTAAGGATCTTTCTTTGAAAAACAAAAAAATCACTCAAATCAGTTGAGTTTTCACATAGACTAATCCCGTATTTCAATCAACATGCTACTTGAGCATAACGAATACAAATTAAAGTTTTATGAACTAAAACTTCTCTTACATTATTAAACAAGTAAAACAAAATTAGTAATTCCAGAAATTTGATGGTATCTAGCCAGTTCATTTTGTATGAAACAATGTCTGAAAAACATCCTCTATACATCTAAATCATATAAATTTCATCTTCTTACCAGCAAAACACAGATTTGATAAAAAAGCCATTAAGACACTTAATGCTATTATGGATTAAAAATTGTTAGAAGACAAAATAGATTTTACCAGTTCATAGAGTTGAAGAAATCCAGTCAACTTAGTGTATGTTGCTTGTAAACCAACGATTTGTTTAGGTACAACTTATGTGCAATAATAATTTTTTATATGACTCAATAAAGCTTCATCCAAACATGTATAAACAATAAACATACAATTAACATAAAGGATGCAATAATTTAAAAACAATTCAAGAATTAAATATAAAAGTTCAATATAAAATAAAAAAATACAGTACAAAAATATCAAAAGTAAAGCGCTCTTCTCCTTATTGTTAACATAATATAACAAATAATATGTGGACGCAAAAGCATCGTAAACTGTAGATTGTGAATTCTCGAAATATTAATGTCTAAAACAAATTTTAATGTATTTTACGAATAGAAATGGTCTTTTGCGAAATATTTGCAAAAAAATCTTCAAAAACGCAACTTAAGCAAACGCCTCACCCTTACGAAAACTCTAATGCCCCCTGAGCACCGGAGTAAGTCTACAAACTAATCTATTACAGTGTTGTGAGAGTTAAAAGTTTTTAACGGAAAATGGAGCAAAGTTTATTTGGTCGGTATGAAGCGGGTGGAAAATTTTAATTGCTTCAAATTATAGTCGGTCAAAATGTATGAATGAACAATCAGGAGACTACATAGAAAATTAAAGCAATTACACTACAAACTTTGTACTCGTTGCAAAGTTATTCTATCTCCGAAATTAATTTATGCGTCTAATCTCAAAACCCTCGGCTTGAAGCCCCAATTACGAATTTTAATTCAACGGCTGATAATTTACCTGAAATTTAAATGACATAATCCAGGCGAATCACAAACTGGTATCTATTTATATACTGTTCGCATCAGCGTCACAATCCGAATCCAACAAGCTCATTAATATAATTAATCAAAGTGTGGAAATTACCGTTTCGTATCCATTTCGAATGGACATTAAATTTTATAGAAACATTATTCTGATACTCATATAGCGGTCAATGCGTTTCGAAAGCAATTGGGGTATAATATAATTTAGAATTCAACCGTTTCCATATCAACTAACAGATTTTTCCACTTACTTTCTGTCGTTTGGAATGTTGCTTTTAACATTTTTATTATAAATATTACTTACCAGAAGTTACTTGGCCTCTGCCGTGAATTTCTGCTTCGGCCAAAAAAGATCAACTGTATTTTTATAGCCTTTGGTATATTTTTTTTTTTTCTATAAATGACAAACATTTATAAAAATTGTATTTTAGTTTATTAAGACAAAAATAAAACCTGAATCGATAACAAATCATTGAAAATGTTGGTAGAGTTGGAAACGTTTTTATAGAACATTTTAATGTTACTATTTTATATTAATAAAACTACAGTTAATTTATTTTAGAGTTTTATATAAATGTAAATATATTATCTGAATGAAATTAATGCCACTAGTCAAATTTTTAAGGCCTCGTCACTTTAACCTTTGTTTTAGAGGACCACGCACTTTTCTTATGCAAACGGGAGTACCGTCAAAATGTCTGACTTTTTGATTTGTTAAATAACTTGATGTCCCCATCAAAAGTGTCCATGGGTCCAATCGTATCCTATGACTAGATTTTAAGATACAGGGTGTTGAAGTTAGAAATCCCTAGTTCTTTAAAACGGACACCATAAATCACCCTTAAATATTTTTGGAAGTTTTTTGCTCATTCTGTGTAGTCAAAATACATACTTAACTACTACAATTAAAATATTGTACCTTACAGGGTGATTAATGATTCGGCAAATCTTTTTTGGTCAAAGTACGTATTCCCATCGAACAAAAATAGCTAAAATACCGGAAAAAAAAATATCACCGTCAAAGTCTCTCAATATTTGATATCGTATAGTACTCGATGTACTTGTTCAAAATTCTTATTGGTAAAATTAGATCCTATGACTAGTTTTCCAAATATAACTTAATATGTACCAAATATATGAATTTTAAACAATAAATATATACTGACATAAGTAGATATTTGCAAGAGAAATATCTTATATTAAATATTTTGACATACTGTTTTAGATTAAGAATATACCCCTTGGACTATTTGCAAAGGGAAAAAAATTCGTACTTACAGGGTGATCGCGGTTGAATATGTAAGTTAAATCAACAAAATGTTGAAATTGTTGCCAAAAAATAGAAAATAATTGTTGTTCATCAAAAAAATAGTATAAGTCCATATACAGGGTTATACTTTATTTCGGTACAAAAAGTTGATAATATGGTAGGTCTCAGTAGAATATGCAGAAATGATTTATGATCGGATTACAGGTTTATTTGGCTAGAGTATTGTCATAAGTGCCTCTTTGTATTGTATATTTAAATAAGATTATGAGCTCCATTCACGCCTTCAATAAGGTAAAGCCCCCAATACATTTTGTTTTAAGTCGCATCCCTTGAAAGATGGTTACAGTTGAACTTGCAAGGTGGAAAAATCAACAATATATAAAATTATTGCCAAATATTAGAAAATAAATTGCTTGTGAGTTCTTTATTGAAAAAGATTATAAATATACATACATTAATATTTTAAATAGCCAATACCAAACTTTGTCAAACTAACATAGTTTTTGGAATAACTAGAAATTAAAAACATTTAATGGAGCCTCAGAATGAAGTAGTCAATGAGTTGAAAAATCTGGGAAATTATCCATTTCTTAACTACTATTTCATTGCGAGTTTTCTTCTAGGAAATCCATTGAGTAATAGTTATGCACACAATGAAGTATAAATGTCATATCTACTTATTGGTACTCATTCATATGAGAAATAGTATTTTCATGTTATTGGTTTCAAATATTTAACATAAGTCGAGCAGACATATTACAGTTCATCAAATTTCTAGAGGCTTTCGACGGCTAGACAGACAAAGCACTACTGACAGGCATCCCGACGGATTTACGCAATGAAAGTACACTCTGCGCATCAAGTATTTCACTATTTCATTCAGACGTAAATGTCAGATGTAAATTTCGCTAAAACATTTCTTTTATTTTCGTTTGTGTTTTTTGCTCATTACAGTTTAATAGAACCTAAGTATGGAGTTTAATAGCAAATTAAGAGGCCGCGTGATTAACAGTCAATCTCGCGAAATAATAGCCAATGTTATAGAGTTTATGAGAAGAGAAGGAAACTTTAATTAACCTTCAATACCATTTAAAAATGTAAATGATTGTGTTGCTGCAGCCACAGGAGTATCTAAAAACACTGTCGTCCGCATTTCTGGAGAGAAAAAAAGAATCGATAACCGTGAGATATCGGAATTTTCATCACCAAGAAAAACCATTAAAAAACCAAAAACAGTTAATGATATAGATGAAGCTGCACAAGAATCAAATTTTATTTTTTTATTATTAGATAGCTATTTTTGTTTCTGAGTTGTGTTCATTTACAGTCTCAATTTTTTTCCGTTTCTCCTTTTTGATTTTATATGGGGTTTCAAGTTGTTTTTGACTTATTTCGACGTAAATCACAACAACACACTTTTTTAATAAAGCAAGCAAGTGTTAAGAGGTATATGTACGTGTAAACTACAATTACAAAAAATTGATATGAAACCCATGAAACCACTAACAAAAATGTAAAGCTAGCTTTCGTACTAGAACATGGTGTCATTCGTCGAGATAATTTATCGTTTTGTTTAATAGATCAAGAAATGTAAATATTCCCCTGTTATTTTTTATAAAATTATAAGAGAAATAAATTTTTTTCTAAATAGTATAGTTTATTATTTTGTAGAAAAACAAAATTTCGAAAATTTTAGTAATGTTTCAGAAACAACCGTTATTAATAATAGGTACCATTTTCCTTAATAAGGTAGAAATAAAATATAAACTATTTCCACGATTTACAAAGGCCTACAAAAAAATTATAGGTATTTTCCGCTATCCTATAAAATTTATATTTTCTGACTCAATTTCAAAAGGTTGAAGGAATTCCAAAACACCTTTTATGGCATAATAATTATTTTCAATTCTACATACTATCTTTAGCTGCTTTTAAAAACGTTCTAAGAAAGTCCAATCAGACCAATTTAATCCCTAAACTATTCCACACTTTTAAAATTTAATTACCTAAAAATATTAAAAACTATTTAAAATAACTTGTTTAGCAGACTGTACAATAGCTATCTTAGTCACACGTAGCGCGTTCTCTGTCTGGGCGTCGAACACCTCTAGAAATTTGATGAACTGTATTGTAATTTAATTTTCACGAAACATTTGTTGATATTTTTATAGTTTACAGCTTACCTGTTCCTCTCTTGATTTTTCAAGGGCTTCTCAAAACAATATGATATGAATATAGGGTAATAAAATATTCGTAATTTTCGAATAACCTGCCTCTTTTTATATTTTCATTATGCAAAGGCATGCAAGTCGTTTTGTTAAGTATTTAATGATTTAAACTTGGAAATATAGATAATCTTTTACATCCTGTAACTCCGTAATTTTTTACTTCAGACGTTAAGCTTGTTGTAATCGACACAAACAAGGCATTTTAAATCGACTTGGGTCTGATACCGTGTTAAGAATCACCCTGTATACAAGCACGCGTCGAAGCCCAAAATCTGACTACCAGAAATGGTCGGTGGCGAAGATTGAACTACATGCATATTCTTGAATTTCCTCGAGTAGAGATCAATTTCCTAGCGTAGAGATCAATTTCCTAAAAGACTTGGTAGGTTCTTACCATATTTATTTAAGTCCATCATATATTCAAGATAAACTGCAAAGAGAGAAAAATAATGTTTTAGAAATAGACGAATTTAGAGAAGAGAATAATTTTTTACGTTTCAGAATTTATTCTAGGTTCAGAAACGCAACTAAATATGGGTGATTCTAGTGTAACTCTGATTTTTACAACTTACATTTTTCTAAAGTTAAAAATGTTTTAAAACGTATGTTTTACGCGTTTTTGTTTTCTATTTATGCACAGAATAAAGCCTGCAAAGTGGTTCTACTACTGCTACGACACAACGAAAACTGTGACAAAATTTAAAATTTTTAATGCCATGTACTGACATATAAATGATTATTTTTTTTACCAATCGCAAGATTGGTATAAAATTGCAATAAAATTCAATGCAATATGCATTGGATTGTAGTTATAAGAGGTACATTTTATATTAGAAAATGAATTTTGATAGAAATTTATATATTTAATTTCAAAAATGAGAATCGGACATGCCACGGTACTGACATTTCGAGTATATTTATATGCAGCTTAAAAAAAATTACGAAGGTTTATGATCTATTTCATAATGTCTGTTGTAAAATACCCCTAAATTTATAATATTAATAACTTTTTGATGAAGAAAACTTATGCTAAACGATAAATAAAACACTGGACATAAAAAATCACAGTTATCCGAGAATCACCCATATATGCTGTGGTTGGCATACGAAGAGGAACTTAGTGAAAATATTGATCCAATTTTCTACTATTATTGTGTTATGGTTTCTTGGTTATGCAAGGCACCAGAATAATATAAGATTTCCAACAACACGTTTACTAAATAGCATCGATGATGCAGCAGACCGATTATTTCCAGAAAATATTGATCTCGGTCCCATAGTAGATGAAAATTAATTGGTATTACCATCTCGTATTTGCACCTAATACTTAACGTTAACGTCTTGGTTCAGTTACGTCAGTCATTGGGTCGTTTATCTTTAGTTCAGGCTGTTCTTTTAATTTAATATTTGACTTTTGTTTTCTTATATACCTTACAAAGTATCTTAATTTATATCTTTAGTGTTTGTAATAAATTCAGTTGTCCTTTATAATTGCTATTATTGTTATATTATTCCAAGTTATGAGAACATTAATAACAATGCCAAAAAAGAGAAAAGAGAATTGGGTGTTGTGAAAATTCTACGTACATACGTGCTAAACTTGATGCCAAAAAAGACTTGCCAAAAATATAATGATCTCTTTATATAAATAAGTAAGATATATTGAGATAAATGGATAAATGGGTGGGTGGAACTCGAAGTGCGGCCACC
Source organism: Psylliodes chrysocephalus (assembly GCA_927349885.1). NCBI lineage: Eukaryota > Metazoa > Arthropoda > Insecta > Coleoptera > Chrysomelidae > Psylliodes > Psylliodes chrysocephalus. Next base: position 10,036,009 of record OV651831.1, read on the forward strand.
TCCTCGCGGTGAGTTCTGGGTTGATTTAACATTTAAAACCGGTTTTATTATCTTGTAACTGCCCTAAACCCCTTGAGTTTTAAATCAAGCGAAAAGCAGCACAAAGCTGAATTTTTGTAGTTTTTTAATTTCTCACCCCTAAGGTCCCAGCTAAATATTTTATTTTTTCACTAATTTTTATATAGGGTGTAAACCACATAAAACACCTGCCCTATTATACAAGCAGTGCACCACTATCAGTGTTGCCAGTCTAGTACGATTGTACTAGATCTAGTACATTCTCTGAGAATCTTGTACTCTAGTACACTCGAAACAATATCTAGTACTTTTTTCAGCGTATGTTTCCATTTGAAGTGTAAAATATATTGGTCAAAAATTGCAAGAGAAATTAAAATAGTTGTTAAAAATTACTTCAGACATAAAATAGTAAACATTTCTCGAGAGATAAAACATTGTTTAAAAATTACACGAGAGATTAAATATTGTTCAAATATGGCTTGAGAGGTAAAAAAGGGTGTTAAAAAATGGTCGAAGTATAAAATAGTATTAGAAATTGCTTGAGAGGTAAAATATTGTTCAAAAATTGCTCTAGGGATAAAAATAATGTTAGAAATTTAATGAGAGATAAAAATATTTAATAATTTTTCCGGAGATTAAATAGTATTATAAATTGTTAAAATCGTGTTCAAAAATTGCTCGAGGTAAAATAGTATTACAAAATGTTAAACCCTTGTTCAAAAATTGCTCGAGAGATAAAATACTATTGAAAAATTTGTTGAGAAATAAAATATTGTTCAAAATTGTTTCAAGACATACTACTATTAGAAATGTCTCGAGAGATAAAACATAGTTTAACAATTCCTCGAACGATAAAGTACTCTTAAAAAAATGCTCGAGAGATAATTTTACAAACATTGCTCGAGATATAAAACATTGTCAAAAATTTATCGAGAGTTAAAATATTTTTATAAATTTATCGAGAGTTAAAAAAGATAAAAAAGTTGTTAAAACTTGCTCGAGAGATAGAATAATGTTAGAAATTTATTGAAAGATAAAATATTGTTTAAATATATCTCAAGAGATAAAAAAAGGTTTAAAAATTGTTCGACAGATAAAATAGTATCATAAGTTATTAAAATCTTATTCAAAAATTACTCGAGAATTAAAAAATACTGTTAAACATTTCTCGGGCGGTAAAACATTGTTTAAAAATTGTTAGAAAGATAAAAAAATGTTAATAAATATTGCTCGAGAGATAAAATAGTGTTAGAAATTATTAAAATTTTACTCAAAAATTACACGAGAGATCAAATATTGTTCAAAAATAGCTTGAAAGGTAAAAAAGCTGTTAAAAATTGCTTGAGTGATTAAATTGTGTTAAAAATTGTACAAACATTGCTCGAGGGATCAAAAAAAGTTGTTAAAAATTGCTCGAGAGATAGAATACTGTTGGAAATTTATCGAGAGATAAAATATTTTTTAAAATAGCTCAAGAGATAAAAAAGGTTCTTTAAAAACTGTTCGAGAGATAAAATAATATCAAAAGGTATTAAAATATTATTCAAAAATTGCTCGAGAGATAAAATAGTGTTAGAAATTGTTAAAATTTTGCTCAAAAATTGAACATGAGATCAAATATGGTTCAAAAAGAGTTTGAAAGGTAAAAAAGGCTGTTAAAAATTGCTAGTCATTAAATAGTCTTAAAAAAATATTGTACAAACATTGCTCGAGAGATAAAAGAAGTTGTTAAAAATTGCTCGAGAGATAGAATAATAGAATACTGTTAGAAATTTATCGAGAGATAAAATATTGTTTCAAAATAGCTCAAGAGATAAAAAAAGATTTAAAAACTGTTCGAGAGATAAAAGAGTATCAAAAGGTATTAAAATCTTATTCAAAAACTGCTCGAGAGATAAAATAGTGTCAGAAATTTGTCGAGAGATAAAATATTGTTTAAAATTGTTGTGTTCGTGTTCTCTATAAACCTTTTTTTGCTCTCTAATGACCAAACTTCATAATTAGACAAATCTGGTAATTTTATAGAATCTAGTACATTTTTATGAAATCTGGTACATTTTTTAAATAAATCTGGTACATTACAAAAATATATTCTGGCAACACTGACCACTATTCCTTCAGGGGCTAACACTTTACGCGGAAAGGAGATCTCAATCTGATATAAATATACAATATAAAGAGGCAATGCTCCAGTCAAAATAAACATTTAATCCGATCATTATTCATTTCCCTAGATCCTACTTATTTATACCTACCGTATAATGAACTTTTTTTGTAATGCAATAATGTATGACCCTGTATGTAAACTAATAAGATTTTTTTAATAAACAACAATTATTTTCTATTTTTTGCCAACAATTTCAGCATTTTGTTGATTTTTTCCTTTTACATATTCAACCGCAATCACCCTGTAAGTACGATTTTTTTGTCTCTTTGAAAATAGTACAAGAAGTATATTCTTAATCTAAAACAGTATATCAAAATATTTAATATAAGATATTTCTCTTGAAAATATCTATTTTGTCAGTATATATTTATTGTTTAAAATTCATATATTTGGTATATAATAAGTTATATTTGGAAAACTAGTCATGGGATCTAATTTTACCAATAAGAATTAAATATTGAGAGACTTTGACGGTGATATATATATATATTTTTTGTATTTTTGCTATTTTTGTTCGGTGGGAATACCTACTTTGACCAAAAAAGATTTGCCGAATCATTATTCATCCTGTAAGGTACAATATTTTAATTATAGTAGTTAAGTATGTATTTTGACTACACAGAATGAGCAAAAAAACTTCCAAAAATATATAAGGGTGATTTATGGTGTCCATTTTAAAGAATTAGGGATTTCTAACTTCAACACCCTGTATCTCAAAATTTAGTTATAGGATACGATTGGGCCCATGGACACTTTTGATGGGGACATCAAGTTATTTAACACATCAAAAATTCAGACATTTTGACGGTACTCCCGTTTGCATAAGAAAAGTGCGTTGTCCTTTGTTCTTAACAAAATATTTACAGGAGAATCCTTTGGATTCTGATAAAAAAATTTTTGATACGCCCATGGAGACCATAACTGTCAAAACTTCAAACAAAGGCTACGTTAAATGGCGTCTGTTAGTTATCTATATTTCATTTGTTTATCTGTAAGTACCACTGCATTTTTGAATCATATTTTGGACAAGTACGTTCTTTTCATCTTTGACTCATAAATTAATTCGTACAATATGAGCATGAACTTTGTACACCAACAAATACCGAGCTTTCGTAGCCAGTTTGTATTCGGTTATTTATCGTTGCAATCCTTCTCATCGCTTCAAGAACGTACTAAATTTTGCTTAAATATGGTGATGTGTGTACGGTTGGAATGCAAAGTAACATCTGCGCCTCGCAACTCTCGCAAGTTTTCGTGAGCATTTGGTAAGGTGATAATTTATATCAGTTTAACTGTCATCGCTTTAGGCAGTTTACATGTTTTCTTCATGAGCATTATATCGGCACTCTTGGGCCTAAAAATAGACCGACAAATTATTTCACTTTTCGAACTAAAAGCTTTCGTTTTGCATTAAGGAAATATTCCTTATGAGAGGTATTTTTAGAATATGGAACGTATGTGTCTCAATATTTTTGTTTTGTCTGGTAGAGAAATGTATTCTTGACTTTGTCGGTGCTGGGTTTTAAATTGAAAGTAAGTTAACGAAAATGGAATGTGAAATATATAAATTAAAGTAGTTATTAAGAGTTACATAAAATGATTCAGATTACGTTAAACACTAATATGACTTGATCTCCAATATCTTTCTTTCTCGCCAATGTCTTTGATAATTTCCTGTGGGGGAACGATTAAATATATTTTATTTTATAGCCTGAAACTGTTATAAAAAATTATTGCAAAAATAATAACTTAAACAAAATACAAATAGTGGACATACGAACATTATATGTTATGTCTTAGCTTAATCAAAAATTATAGAAAAAAATAGTAGGAAAGTTAAATTAAATTCTCAAAAGCGAGCTTTCATAAGGTTTCATTTAAATTCTGATATATTCATCACAGTGTTTATTTAAGTATACCTGCAAAATTTAGACTTTTCCTAATTTGTTAACCTACGACCGCGTACTGTTAATCGCATCCCACTCATACATTATTTATTCACAGTAAAAAGACATATTTTGAGGAACTTGAACTGCGCGAACTTTCTGATTGATTTTTGGGGATCATTTTTTCCAATCAGATTTCAAGAAAAATTATAATTGTAACAAAATAGTATTAACTTTAAAGAAATTGATGAACACCAGCTGATTTGGATTACTCGTCACTATCTTAATTGTAAAGGTATTGACACGAATAAAAGACTATTGTAACGTACATTTATTCAGGTATAAAGCACTTTTTGAAAATTGTCTATACAGCCACTGGTTTGGCCCATAACGCTCATGAAATGAAAGCAGTGCAAAACATGGCAATGTGGGCTTTTTAATGTCAAGACATACAACTTCTTCAGGACACCCTAGTTCTAAAGGGTAAACTGTAAACAATAGCTTAAATACTCTAGGGTTTTTTCTCTGGATGAGATTGGGGAAAAATTTTTCATTTTAGACTAACCGTTTGCACTGCGTTCTCAAATTTTTTTGTCAAAAAATACCCTTAAAAAATGTGCCTGGGAGCAATTGAAAGGGGATCATCAGAACCATAATTAGACAAACATACCAATTTGGAGCCTTATTGTAATTTTTCACAAATAGTTCCCGTCTTAACGCTTTATTGCCTGAGCTAAAAATTTTTTTAAAATCAAAATTATATGTTTATTGAATTTGTTCTATATCTAAATGAATTTACATATCAACAAGAATTTTGGAGTAAATATTTCCCAGGATGTATAAGGATGTCCAAAGATATATGAAGGATTTGGCATGATTTATAAAGATTTATACGGATTTATTAGGATTTATAAGGATTTATAAGGATTTATAAGGATTTATAAGGATTTATAAGGATTTATAAGGATTTATAAGGATTTATAAGGATTTATAAGGATTTATAAGGATTTATAAGGATTTATAAGGATTTATAAGGATTTATAAGGATTTATAAGGATTTATAAGGATTTATAAGGATTTATAAGGATCTATAAGGATTTATAAGGATTTATAAGGATTTATAAGGATTTATAAGGATTTATAAGGATTTATAAGGATTTATAAGGATTTATAAGGATTTATAAGGATTTATAAGGATTTATAAGGATTTATAAGGATTTATAAGGATTTATAAGGATTTATAAGGATTTATAAGGATTTATAAGGATTTATAAGGATTTATAAGGATTTATAAGGATTTATAAGGATTTATAAGGATTTATAAGGATTTATAAGGATTTATAAGGATTTATAAGGATTTATAAGGATTTATAAGGATTTATAAGGATTTATAGGGATTTATAAGGATTTATAAGGATTTATAAGGATTTATAAGGATTTATAAGGATTTATAAGGATTTATAAGGATTTATAAGGATTTATAAGGATTTATAAGGATTTATAAGGATTTATAAGGATTTATAAGGATTTATAAGGATTTATAAGGATTTATAAGGATTTATAAGGATTTATAAGGATTAATAAGGATTTATAAGTATAAGTATTTATAAGTATTTATAAGTATTTATAAGTATTTATAAGTATTTATAAGTATTTATAAGTATTTATAAGTATTTATAAGTATTTATAAGTATTTATAAGTATTTATAAGTATTTATAAGTATTTATAAGTATTTATAAGTATTTATAAGTATTTATAAGTATTTATAAGTATTTATAAGTATTTATAAGTATTTATAAGTATTTATAAGTATTTATAAGTATTTATAAGTATTTATAAGTATTTATAAGTATTTATAAGTATTTATAAGTATTTATAAGTATTTATAAGTATTTATAAGTATTTATAAGTATTTATAAGTATTTATAAGTATTTATAAGTATTTATAAGTATTTATAAGTATTTATAAGTATTTATAAGTATTTATAAGTATTTATAAGTATTTATAAGTATTTATAAGTATTTATAAGTATTTATAAGTATTTATAAGTATTTATAAGTATTTATAAGTATTTATAAGTATTTATAAGTATTTATAAGTATTTATAAGTATTTATAAGTATTTATAAGTATTTATAAGTATTTATAAGTATTTATAAGTATTTATAAGTATTTATAAGTATTTATAAGTATTTATAAGTATTTATAAGTATTTATAAGTATTTATAAGTATTTATAAGTATTTATAAGTATTTATAAGTATTTATAAGTATAAGTATTTATAAGTATTTATAAGTATTTATAAGTATTTATAAGTATTTATAAGTATTTATAAGTATTTATAAGTATTTATAAGTATTTATAAGTATTTATAAGTATTTATAAGTATTTATAAGTATTTATAAGTATTTATAAGTATTTATAAGTATTTATAAGTATTTATAAGTATTTATAAGTATTTATAAGTATTTATAAGTATTTATAAGTATTTATAAGTATAAGTATTTATAAGTATTTATAAGTATTTATAAGTATTTATAAGTATTTATAAGTATTTATAAGTATTTATAAGTATTTATAAGTATTTATAAGTATTTATAAGTATTTATAAGTATTTATAAGTATTTATAAGTATTTATAAGTATTTATAAGTATTTATAGGTATTTATAAGTATTTATAAGTATTTATAAGTATTTATAAGTATTTATAAGTATTTATAAGTATTTATAAGTATTTATAAGTATTTATAAGTATTTATAAGTATTTATAAGTATTTATAAGTATTTATAAGTATTTATAAGTATTTATAAGTATTTATAAGTATTTATAAGTATTTATAAGTATTTATAAGTATTTATAAGTATTTATAAGTATTTATAAGGATTTATAAGTATTTATAAGGATTTATAAGGATTTGTAAGGATTTATAAGGATTTATAAGGATTTATAAGGATTTATAAGGATTTATAAGGAATTTTAAGGATTTATAAGGAATTTTAAGGATTTATAAGGAATATTAAGGATTTATAAGGAATTTTAAGGATTTATAAGGAATTATAAGGATTTATAAGGATTTATTGGATTTATATGGATTTATATGGATTTATAAGGATTTATAATGATTTGTAAGGATTTATTTATAAGGATTTAAAAGGATTTATTAGGATTTATAAGGATGTATAAAGATTTATAAGGATTTGTAAGGTTTTATAAGGATTTATAAGGATTTGCAAGAATTTATGAGGATTTATTAAGATTTCTGAGAATGTGTGAAGATTTCTAAGGATTTATGAGAATTTCCGAGGATATATAAGGATTTATACGGATTTATTTTCACCAAACGAATGTCGGTGTACTCAATTTACTGCAGTAGTGATATGGTTTTTTGATTGGCTCACGGGTATCAGGAAAGATATCGCCCACTATATGCAAATTTGTGTGATTATTTAAAAAAAAAGAAGAAAAGAAAGGGATTGATAGAGGGGGGATAAGCCAAACGAGGATGAGGATCGTTTTTATGAAAAGTACATCACAGATTGCAAACTAATAGATCAGAGGATTGCAAATTTGGTAAGACTATTTATTTTTTACATGTCTGTCATTAGTTTGTAAGCAGGGGTTGGGTTAGTGCTAAGGGTATCATCTGAATGAAAGCTTATATTTTGAAAATATGTCACATGTATGTCATTTTGACAGTTCAGGTAGTTGTGTATAATGGACCTTGAGATGGGAAAATGTTGGGTGCTGGAGAGGAGGTAACTGATGGTAAAGCTCAGCGAGAGGAGATACCAGAGAAAGAAGATAAAGTGATATGGCTATAATGATAAAGGAGATAAGGGGAAATTTAAGTAAAAAGATGGATATGTTAGTAGAAGAGGATAGTAGTAAGGTTGAAGATATTGGTAGAGTGTTAGATAATACTAAAACTGAGCTAAGACAGGAGCTAGGATTGTTAAAAGTTAAAACAGGAAGTTGGAACAGAATAAATGGTAGAATAGATAAGATAAAATAGTGATAGAATAGAGAAGGTACAGGATGATAAGATCAGGAGATTTGTAGGGATGGATGTTAATAGCAGAAAGCAATAGATTTGGTTAGTAAATCAGAGGAAATAGTCAATGCTATAGAAGATATAATTTAAGGGATAGAAAATACAGGTATAGTAAAAAGTGTGGGCGTTTTTCAAAGAGGAAGGATATAGAATAGGTTTGATGAGGATATGTTCAAAACTTACCCTAAGGTATTTAAGAAAATTGTAAGAAATAGAGTAAGAAATCTTAATTATGTTGAAAACATAAAGGAATATATCAGGGAAGCTTTAGATAAAATAATTTTATTATGGTTTCCTAGTAGGAAGAGGAAATTTAAATCGTATGGGGATTTTTAAAAGAGTTCTTTAGATTGTTATTGAAGGGAAGTTGTGCAATCAAACGTCAGGGAAAAATTATATTCTAGAAAGTTTGATGATAGAAAAAATATGAAGAATAATCAGTATGTTTTACAATTATTTAGTATTGTACAGTATTTGGATCCTCCAATGAAAGAGGAGGAAAACATTTGTTATATTGCGAGACATTTCAAGTTTGTAATGACAGAAACAATCATTTTACACAACATTAAGGACATGAATATGTTAACTAAGTATTTGTCAGGAAGAGAACAGGGTTTAGGTAATAATTTATGGGAAAAAAATTGGAATGGTGGACGTGTTGAACAACGAAGGATGGAATATAATGAGCTAGTGGATAATCAGAACAGATATAGACCTGGTCAGGGTTATTATAATAGAATGTCCTAGAATAGAGGGGATTATCAGTCTGAAAAGAATTTATATCAGTAGTTTGCTCTATATATTGGTTTGAATCGTTCGAATCCAAACTGATCTTTGGCACACAACGAACAGAGATTATTAAAGTCGATATAGAAACAGTTTTTTGAAAATCACTAACAGTTTGTTAAACTACGTCTACACCACACACTATATGAAATTCAAACAAGAAAAATAGCAAAAAAATCGTTTCCTTGAAAAGCACCTATACTGTAAGTGTATGTATTGCATACGTATATGTTGTTATGAAAATATGAAGGGTAGAACAATAACTAATGAACAGTAAAAATTTTCATTTAAATTCAGTGATAAAATCACTAGACAAACGATAATTAATGAACAGTAAAAGTTTTCATTTAAATTCAATAATAAAATCACTAGACACTTTGACTATGATCAAAAGAAAACAAAATTGAATTTTTCTTTAACGAGTAAAAATAAAAAGTATGGATACGCACCTTAATATTTTGTGAAATTAGATCAACTCTCTTTAATTAGTTTTTTTTTGACCTGACTTGCCCAATGACATATATAGATTAATAGACTGCTCATCCATATATAAACAAGACGACGAAAAGAGGGTCATATTGCTTGGCTTGCCGAGTGCTCACCAGGCAGAATCGGTCTGGCCCAAATGAGTTTAAAACTCATATTTCATCAAAGTAGGAATTGAATTAAAAAAAATTATCTGTATGTTTATTTCAAGACAGGAGCTTGCGTTAGATATTTTAAAAAAGGATTTTGAGTCATAACGTCTAGTTTCTCAATTTTCAAAACATTTTAAGAGATATAACCAATTTTGAAGATAGATATAAACAATTTTACACTAATGTGTATATAACTAACTTTAGACCACGACCACTGTATAGTGGCACTATTCGGACACTTGATTATTCTTTTAAAATTTATTTCGCATTATAAAAGCAGATATTATGCAAAAATTGAATGAACTTTTTAAAGATTTTACTAAAAGTTAGTAGCTCTTTCACATTCTAAAGTTTGTTCCCTTTAGACAATTAAGGATTATTTTGGCGGTGAATGTGAATGATTTGATGAATAATAATAAGATTCCACCAGTGGAAATCTGATCAACATCATATTAAAATGAACTAGGTACAAAGTGCAATCTTAGTTGACGTCAAGATCCGTTTAGCATCGGTAAGGGGGAAAGAAAGATTCTGACTTACAATCACAAAAAGAACGTACAACTAAGCTTAGTCGATGTAAGTTAGCTCAGATTAGTGGTAAAAAGAAAGCGACTATTAATAAAAAGAAAAGTAATCCAGCTAAAACAAGAATTATGGCTACTGTCTTTAATAATGATATGTTGCCAGTACTAGTAGAATGTTAAGTGTTGAGTTGTCTTCTTCAGGCAATGGATGTACGTATGCATAATTTAAAATGTTTGGTTAATTATTATTATTATTATTATGTTTAATGTGTTTTTGCAGTTAATGAACATATATCTACTACTGAAGCAGATAATGAAGATTTGTGTGCTGCTGAAGAGCTTTGCTTAATTTACAAAACTTCGTTCAGAAGCAGAAAATTGGGATCGATTGTTCAACACAAGTGAAGAGTGGTGATTTAGTTGATCCGTTTTCAAACAGAATTGTCAGTGCTAAAGAACTATCTACTTTAATAGGATTGCAATCCTTCCAGTTATTAGCCACCATTGTGGAATTCGTTGTTTCTCAAGAATAGGAAAAAGGAGATCAGTTATGTCTGTAAAGGATCAAGTTATATTTACTTTTATGAAGTTAAAAACTGATATGCAAGATATAATGTCTTATCCATTTTATTTGGAGTGAATGAAACTTTTTATCATTAAATTTTTTAACATTTTTTAATAAAACTGGTAGAAGTTCTTAGTATGGTATAATTCGGCCTTCAAAACAAGAAATATTAAATAATGTGCCTCTATGTAAGTAAGAGTACTTGATTGTACCGAAATCCCAATACAGCAAGCCAAATGTCTTTATTGTAGGCTAAAAAATTACTCTGACTACAAAAAGAGGCATACTATTAAAATATTGACTGGAGTGTCACCTACTGGTCTCATTACTTACAAAAGTGAAGCATATGGTGGTAGAACTTCAGAAATAGACATTTTTTAACAAAGTTCAATACTTGAAGTGTGTGAATCATTTCTCGATGGTAAAATGTTTAACAAAGGTTTTCTTATTGGAAACATAACAGAAGCTGAAGGTATACAAATTATACAGCCTCCTTTCCTCAATAAAAAAAATCAGTTCAGCCATCAAGAGGCTTTACTTAATGCCAAAATTGCCAGAGCTAGAATTCACATAGAAAGAACCTATCAAAGAATAAAAATGTTTGTCTCTCTGTATTGGTACTTATGTCCGTTTTTCTTCTATTTATATTGTTTTTATTATACGATACTTCTCTGTATCTTACTAAATTTTAAAATGTACTTGTAAAGCCCAGATAGCTCTACCTCGGGCCTTTGAATATAATAATATTTATGTAATTGTATTTACAATAAATACTTTATTATTATTATTATTGTCACAATTATTCCTTAAATTGAATTAATTTATTTTCATTCGGCTCAGTAAATAATTTAACATCCTGTATGTTAAATTATTTCTGAATAGTAGGTCGATTTCGAAATACTTTTAAATCGTAGAGAATGCATTTCATAGTTTCATAACAATTAAGTTAAAAACTAATGAACTTTGTGCTGACTCGACGATTTTGGAAGTCTTGCGAAATCGAACCTAGTCGGTTGATTTTAGGGGGTCATTGAGAGTTTTGCGGCACGGCAAAAAAGGTGGTCGCAATCGATCACAGAGAAAATAATTGGGGTTTGTAAAATATATATAACATAAAAATATAATTATACAAAATAAATACTAATAAATATTTCTGGGGATAAAATAAAATAAAGTAAAGTAAAAATTGTGACTGCTCCATGACAATGAGGTAAGGACCCCAAATTTTATTATTATTATTATATTGATTTTTGATTGTCTTTTGAGTCCTTTAATTACGGACAAATAATTAATTGTTTTTTTAATTTTTTTATATTTCGTCAATATTTTTTTTGTTTAATTAGTCAAAATAGTCAGCCATTCCTCATATGTAATAAATTTACAGCTGAATAAAGCGAGGTGAAATATAACAAGTAGTAGGACAACCATAAATTGAATATTAAAAATAAAATCGTAAATTCAACAATTTACAGAATAAGAATATTTTTTTCTCTGTGGCAGAAATACAGGGTTATTTAAATAAGTTGTTTCAAATAGTTATAAAATCAAAAATGCTTATATAAATATTTTTTTTTCCTAAATAAAATTAACATAAAAATTTTTATTTAAGATATTTGTTAAATTTTTAGTTTCTATTTATAAAAAATAAGTCAATATGGCCCAAAACCCAAAAAATTAATATTTCACTGAACTTTGCTCTAGCTGATGGTTTTAAAAAAATCACATGTTTGACATTTTTCACATTTTCACAGATAACTCATAAAACTCATGACACTTGATACAGAAAGTAAAAAATTAAAAATGCTAAAAGTAAAAATAGTTGTAGCCATCTGTTAAGCAGTACAGCCCCAGAGGCAAATAAAAAACCATGAGGAAAAAGAAACATACTAGTTACTTTTACGGCAATTTTCGGATAATTTTTGTTTTATTTACTAAATTCAAATGTGATCTATTGTAAATTCTAATTTAAAGAAACTTTTCAATGTCTAACCTAATAATAAATTACCTAATAATAGAAAAATTTAAAAAATAAACTAATAATTAAGTAAATATAGCTAAGATGATATTGAATGAATTGTGCTTTCTCCATTTAATATCTCACAAAGTATGGAAAATTTTATTAATATTAGGAAAAATTTTTTTTAGTTAACAAAAAGTGCATTGCACTGATTTAGAAAATATATAGCCATAATTTTATATTTTGGACGAAGACCATAAATAAAAATCGTTAAGAAAAACTATTTTGGGATTTAATTTTTATTATTTAATTAAACTAATTAAAAAGTGAAAATTCGAATGTTTCAGAATTCCATAAAATAATTTAACAATTTTAGATTAATATATGTATTCATAAAAAGTGATAAAATATTTAAAAAACGAATAGGATATTCTTATACCAAAATCGTAAGACAAGTAGAGAATTTCTTTATTATTATATTAAATATTAATGCAAAATAAACAGTTTTTATAACGCGTCAGGTGTCTGAACAGTAATTTACGTAAATAATTTTACAAAAGTGCTGAAGATAATAAAACTTAAAAAATTAATTTTTAAATGAAATAAATCCATTTAGACCAAAACTATTCGAACTTTTTTTTTTAATATCACATCATCAATAATAAAGATTTTTTAATAATGATAGTAGAAATAATTTCTTTTAACATACTAGTCAAGTAATTTAATATTTCATTTGCTTACTATGAAAAATTTCGCACGATTTGCTTACTTAAAAAAGTGCCTTACCAAAAAATTAATTTTAAGAAAATTTTGGATTTTAAAATATGTTTTTCTTCTATATGAATTTCAATTTCAGAATAATAAACAAATATTTTACTAAGGTATAATGTGTCATAAATCACAAAAATTACAGATACTTAAAAAATTAATTTTTTTAAATTTTTTTTTTCTGTTAAAGTTCATTTTAGTAGGAACTTGTTTTATTATAATTAATTTAGAATATTATTGAAATTAATGTGGCAATAATGAAAAATAAAATAATTCATAAAAACAATATATCTATATAAAATTCAAAAAACAAAAATAATTATTTTAGCAAATGAAATTAAGTGTATATATAAAACGCACTAAAACTTGCAAATATTTTAAGGAATAGATAGTTTAGGTAGGTATATGCGTTATAGGTATTTTTTATTTTAATCGGGGCAATTTAGAATATGTCTGAATTAATAGATGTATTTATTTTTTTTATGAATAGGCAAAAAGCAATAAAATGAATCATACATTAAAATATAGAGTACAGAAGTATAATTTGTGAAAATTAAAATTGAAAAAGTAATTCTAATTGTTCTACTTAAGTGATGGGTATTAAAATATATTATCATGTTTTTTTTTTAAGTTTAAAGAACTTTATAAATATGATGGGTAAAATTTTAGGAATATATAAAAACCACAAAAATAAATTAAAAATATATTTCCGTTAAAAATTAAGTACATTAAAAAAAAAACAACATTGCCACCCGGCATATACATTACCCTCTGTCCCACCGTTATTTTTATTTATTCAATATTTTTTTTTCTTTATAAATAATAAGATGTTGATTATTAAAGATAGTAATAAGTAAAAATAAATTTGCAAAGTAAAAAGCCCCAAAATAATACATAATATATACTTTCTACACAGGACGCTGATTGCATTATGTGCCCTTAATAACATCCCCAGCCAGGGAAATACACAAAAAGTAGAGGTGACTGCTAGTGCGTTTTGGAGAGCGTTACCAGATGTAGTGGCATATGAAGCCACAGTACCCCTCGTTTATGAATCACAATGGTATGAGCCGAGTAAAGTTGAGCCTCAGAAACAAAACCTGACTTGTAATTTAAAAATGACTAAGGAATGCATACTTATTAATGAACTAGAAAATTTACAAAACACTTACAAAAAAGAATTTCAAAATCTCGAGGAAAGCTGGAGCCCCAGATTCCTTTAAAATTTAACTCTAGAGAAATACCATCTAAGAAGTAGAAGGGCTCTAGATTTCCTAGGAGATGAACTAGCTTGGTGCTGTGGAGTCGCGACCCAACACTAGCTATATTCTTTAGAAATACATTAAAAATAATTGTCACATAGAATTTAGAAACTAAATAACATGTTGAAATCAACTATCATAGTAACAAAAAATTCAGAAGAGTTCAAAATTATAAAAACGATGTTTCCTAGGCATTCGATCATACTTAGCCTCATAACCATCCATAAATATTCAGTTTCTTTTTTATAAAACATTTATTTTATTTTTAGCATAGGTACTTAATTACTAAAAAATTTCTTGATACATCTGCGCTCAAGCGCAAGGCACAGCAGTCACGCTCTCCCACCCAGCCGCAAGACCTGGAAAAAGAAGAGGAACAAGGATGTAGTGAAAAACATTTAAGTGATAATTTGCTACTCGAAGTGGAGATGTCCAAATTACAAAGAATGGCCCCAGGACAGAGCCTGCCCTGCATCCTTAGGGCCACTACAGCAGATAAATAATTTTTTTTTATTATTTTTAATTTTTTTTACAGAAATCAATTTGATAAACTTTTTTTTTGAACTGCAGTAGATAGGTAATTAACAAATATGTATGTGGATAAATAAAACATTTAAGGTAGAGTCAATATAGAGAATACAAAAAGAATTTTGGGATAGAGTTAGGAAAATTTTCTTAGTCATAGACAAGGGAAAGGCTGGAAGATATGCTTACAAAAAGCTGAAGCTTATATCCTTGTCATTGCAGTAAAACAGTTATAGCTATTAAGAAAAATAAAATGTTTCGTTAGGAAAACTGTTAGTCCTACTATACACAAGGGAAAGGCTGGAAGATATGCTTACAAAAAGCTGAAGCCTATATCCTTGTCATTGCAGTAAAACAGTTATAGCTATTAAGAAAAATAAAATGTTTCGTTAGGAAAACTGTTAAAACTACTATACACAAGGGAAAGGCTGGAAGATATGCTCGTAAAACAGCTGAAGTCTATATCCTTGTTAAGTTAGATTTAAACAAAAGTTAGGGTTAAGAAAAATATAGTTGTCGAGGAACAAATAAAAGGTCAACTTTGTTTATGAGTAACGTGAATAAAGGACATTAAAAAATATTTTGCTATTGGCAAAAGAAAGTGAAAATAAAATATAGGATTAAGAAAAGTATATAAAATTGAAGAAGAAAACTTTCAACAGGAATAGATCTATAAACAATAAAATATAAAATCAAAAAATGAATAAGTAAAAAATAATAGTATAATAAGAAAATAATTAAAATCCACATACATCGTTTCATTATTAAAATTAAAACTAAAAGAATATATCTACAAAAATGAAACTGCAGATAATTTTAATTTTTTTATATATCCTCAATTATATAATAGGGTAATTAAGGCAGAATAACTTTTGGAATATTAGTTAGGGACAATGAATGAATGATACATTAATTTTTGTTTAATCGATATTAAGGGGACACAGCGAAAAGATAGAAAGTTTATAATAAATGAAAAATAGAAAAAGATAAGTAGGTAATATAAAGAAAAACTTTTGTGTCAATTTTAAGGGATATCTAAAATAGTACATTTAGTCGGGTGCCAAATAACAATGAAAATTAAATGGTAATAAATTCTGGGAAATAGTAGCTAGATAAATAGATGTACACTTAGGGGTAGAATTATTAAAAAACCAATATATTTTTTCTGGAAAATAGTATATAGGTAAATAAATATAGATAAGGGTTATAATTGTTAGAATTCGTGGTAATTAATTCTGGGAAATAGTAGATAGATTAATAGTTGTACACTTAGGAGTAGAATTATTAAAAAACCAATATGTACCTCAAATAATTAATATATAGCATTAGAAAATAAAAATAAAAATAACCACCTACAACTTTAAAAATATTTTGAACATAAAGTCTAAAATTGTTTAAATGAAAACAATTAAGTACTAACTAAAGGTAGTACGAAAACACTTGTCAATACATAATTTTTTATCTCCTTTATCAAAACTAAATCATATAATGTACATTAACTTTTTAAAATAAACTTTTGTATCAGGACTTATATTGTGTCCATGTTAAGAGGGAATAATCTATTATCTAAGTACAATATAGTTTTATTGTAAAAAATTTTTTTTGGGCTGTACTTAGATGTAGGAATTTTTTTTTGGGGTTAAGTGATAAAATTATTACTTTAATCTTTGTAACAAACCCTAGGTTAACTGGATAATAAATACCAAGATAAATCAAATCTTAAATTATACTTACTCGTTTTGTTTTTGTTTCATATACGCATGATTGTATCACCACACACCCCGGAAAGAACATCTCTCCACTTGCCACTAGAGGAAGCAAAAGTTCACTGAAGAACTATGCACAACAAATGGCACATAAGCAGGACTCTTCTGACCTAGTAACCCGGTCCTATTACACAGGTACCAGGATCCTGGATAGCAGTTAGTCACCAATTTCTTTTCAAAAAACAACAACCAGATTCACAATGGAAAAGCAGTTACAGCACTGAAATCTTCTCCAAGGAATTTCTTTTTCTTGAGAATCATCCCGAATTTAACTCTTCCTTTTAAATTGAAACTATTTTTAGTTTTTACACCCAAAAGCTTTCCAAAAAAGCATGGCAAATTTGCATGCATATTTATAATTTATTTTATCTAATTCTTCTTCTACCCACAATTCTAGTCACAGATCACCGGTATTTAGTGTCTGTGCAGCCATCCTAAAACTTCTTCCATCCCAACTGAATAGAAACACAATCAAATGGAGCATACCGAGAGGACCTGGGATGTCACATTTATTTGATTTCCAAGGATCATTCATGGGAAATTAAATTATTTTTGGACAACTCTCTTCGGGACGATAAAATACTTAAGCGGTTCAGGCCGAGCCAATAAGAAAAAAGAAGAATTCTGTTCATCTCATCTGTCAGTACCGAGAAGGGAACACCGAAACAGAATTGAGATGTGCCAGGGACGGACTTACCTTCAGTGTCCAATAGTGTGCAAATCGGTCAAACATTAATTGAGAGATGGATTTTACGAAAAAACAAGTGTGTGAGTGAGCGTAAGAATAAAAAGACTTGTGTAGTAATTTATTTTTTTTTTTGGAATTAGTGAATATTTTTTTCTATTCAACTAGACAATTCATATATTTACCTATTCATTTTTAAATAATTTGTTTTTTTTTTATATATATATTTCTTTTGTATGTATTGTATATACCCTTTTCTTTTACACATTTGTATGACAACATATTTGTCACTTTTAAAACCGGGGTCCGGTTTTCTTGGAGGGGAGGCATGTCACAATTATTCCTTAAATTGAATTAATTTATTTTCATTCGGCTCAGTAAATAATTTAACATCCTGTATGTTAAATTATTTCTGAATAGTAGGTCGATTTCGAAATACTTTTAAATCGTAGAGAATGCATTTCATAGTTTCATAACAATTAAGTTAAAAACTAATGAACTTTGTGCTGACTCGACGATTTTGGAAGTCTTGCGAAATCGAACCTAGTCGGTTGATTTTAGGGGGTCATTGAGAGTTTTGCGGCACGGCAAAAAAGGTGGTCGCAATCGATCACAGAGAAAATAATTGGGGTTTGTAAAATATATATAACATAAAAATATAATTATACAAAATAAATACTAATAAATATTTCTGGGGATAAAATAAAATAAAGTAAAGTAAAAATTGTGACTGCTCCATGACAATGAGGTAAGGACCCCAAATTTTATTATTATTATTATATTGATTTTTGATTGTCTTTTGAGTCCTTTAATTACGGACATTTAATAAAGTGTTTGTGAATTTTTTATACATGGTGTTTCTATTATTACTAGTTTAGTTCCTTATACGGTAATTTAAGTCACCCGAGGTTTATCTTAAGTGGCGCAGGTTCCTTCTAAACCAAGAAGTTAATCTGAGCTTTTTGAGATTAACATCGGCTAGAGCGCGCTTAGCGGAAGTGGGTGAGTGTCTATTTTTACCTCTCAGGCCAAGCGAGGACCCCTAACCGTTAAGCGTGACATTATTATTATTATTATTATAATTAATTATAATTCATAAAATTATTATAAACGTATTTACCTTGTACCTACTTGTATTGATACTTGCGTGAAAAATGAATTGTTACTTTTTATATTTCTGTAGCTGGTCTTACAACCCTTTATAGAGCAATTCACCATTTACATTTAAAAACAAAACAAGTTTTTATACTCAAATAATTAAAAAATTTAAAACAGCACATAAGTATAATTAAAACTAAATAAAATAAACAACTCAACAAAATGTCCGACTGAGTAATGACAATGAGAACAAAATCTCAACTAGACTAAACTTGCTTTAAAACCGGTCCTGTGAAAGTTTTGTTTACCAGTGAGCACTCAAAATTGAGACAAAACACAAACATTGCATGCACTAGACAAAGAGAAAACATCTCCCAGTTCGACCCGCTCTTCATCGTTTTATTTACGTATGGATAAGCAGTCTATTTAAACTATATATGTCATTGGACTTGCCTAGCAACGCTGGTTGTTAGGGGAGAATTAAACAAGACGGGTAGACATATTGAAATTTTGGAGGACCTAAAAAGAAAAAGGGACAATTAAAAAGTTTTTAAAACCAAAAATTAAAGAAATTTATAAAGTTTTCGTGTTGAAATGAAATTTGACTTTTCCCAGAAATATATGTGACAGTTGATTACTAAGTAAGAAGTTTATCTCTAATTTAAAACTGAAATAAAAAACTCACCGTCGAACAATTTAGAAGATCGGAAGTCATAGTCCTTTAATGGTGTATCTGAGGAAAAAGACACTCTACAACACGGAATCAGGATTTCTGTGTGTGGTTGACCTAGAAAAGAATAGAATAATATTGAAATCTGGTGAAAAACTTGTATCAGCAGGTATTTATAGTACTTACGTGAAATAATTGATTATAAATATAGACAATTTGTATATTACAAATGATTGAAAAAACATTATGTCCTTTGAGGATTAAAAAAAGAACTTAATCTCTGTTCTTTTAGTTTTTTTATGCTTTGTTCTGTCTGTATATAGCTTAGTTCAGGTAGTTTTTAAGACTGTTATTAGGTGGCGGCACAAATACTTTATGTAAAAAAATTTGCCCATATTCTATAGATGTCGCCAATATAAATTTGTAGGTACCTACACAATTTTTTTGAATAGTTCGGCA